>VMDO01005838.1:95346-107221 GCA_007922755.1 Pedetes capensis | reverse complement strand
TGTACAAAATGTCAAAACAAGACCAGGTGCTGACTGTGGATCAGACCATCAACTTCTCATATGCAAGTTCAAACTGAAGCTGAAGAAAATTAGGACAAGTATACGAGAGCCACGGTATGACCTTGAGTATATCCCACCTGAGTTCAGAGACCACCTCAAAAATAGGTTTAATGCATTAGACACAAATGATAGGAGACCAGAAGAGTTGTGGCATGACATAAAAGATATCATTCAAGAAGGAAGCAAAAAGTTCTTAAAAAGACAAGAAAAAAAGAAAAGACCAAATTACCTGTCAAAAGAGACACTGAACCTTGCCCTCGAACGTCGACCAGCTAAAGCAAAAGGAAGACATGATGAAGTTAAGGAACTAAACAGAAGATTTCAGAAGGCAGCTTGAGAAGACAAAAACAAATATTATAATGACATGTGCAAAGAGCTGGAGGCAGAAAACCAAAAGGGAAGGACACGCTCTGTGTTTTCTCAAGCTTAAGGAAGTGAAGAAAAAATTCAAGCCTCAAGTGGCAGTAGTGAAAGATTCTACAGGGAAAATATTAAATGATGCAGGAAACATCAAAAGAAGGTGGGAAGAATACACAGAGTCCTTATACAAGAAAGAATTGGTAGATGACCAACCATTCCAAGAGGTTGCATATGAAGAGGAACCAATGGTGTTGAAGGATGAAGTGGAAGCTGCCTTGAAAGAACTGGCGAAACACAAGGCTCCAGGAATTGATGGGATACCAGTAGAGAGGTTTCAACAAACAGATGTAGCACTGGAGGTGTTAACATGTTTATGCCAACAGATTTGGAAAACAGCTACTTGGCCAACTGACTGGAAGAGATCCATATTTGTGCCTATTCCCAAAAAATGGGATCCAATTGAATGTGCAAACTATTGGACAATATCATTAATATCACACACCAGCAAAATTCTACTAAAGATCATTCAGAAGCGACTGCAGCAGTATATAGACAGGGAATACTGGAAAATCAAGTGGGATTCAGAAGAGGGCAGAGAACCAGGGACATCATTGCTGATGTCAGGTGGCTATTAGCTGAAAGCAGAGAATATCAGAAAGATGTCTATCTATGTTTTATTGACTATGCAAAAGCATTTGATTGTGTGGATCATAACAAATTATGGATAACACTTCGGAAAATGGGAATACCAGAACACCTAATCGTGCTCATGAGAAATCTGTACATGAACCAGGAGGCAGTTGTTCAAATAGAACAAGGAAACACTGAGTGGTTTAAAGTTGAGAAGGGTGTGCATCAGGGCTGTATACTTTCACCCTATCTCTTCAATTTATACGCTGAGCAAATAATCTGAGAAGCTGGACTTTATGAGGAAGAATGCAGCATCAAGATTGGAGGAAGACTCATTAACAACCTGCGTTATGCAGATGACACAACTCTGCTTGCTGAAAGTGAAGAGGATTTAAAACACTTACTGATGAAGATCAAAGATCATAGCCTTCAATATGGGTTGCAACAAAAATCCTTAGGACTGGGTCAGTAAGCAACTTCACAATAAATGGAGAAAAGATTGAGGTTGTCCTAGATTTTGCTTTGCTTGGCTCTATAATCAACACCGGTGGAAGCAGCAGTCAAGAAATCAAAAGACGCATTGCCTTAGGAAAAGCTGTGGGAAAAGATCTCTTTAGAGTATTGAAAAGCAAAGATGTCACATTGAAGACAAAGGTGGGTCTGACTCATGCCATTGAATTTTCAGTAGCATCATATGGTTGTGAAAGCTGGACATTGAACAAGAGAGACAGAAAAAGAATTGATGCTTTTGAATTGTGGTGCTGGAGACGTCTATTGAATATACCATGGACTGCCAAAAGAACCAACAGATCTGTCCTAGAAGAGGTACAACCAGAGTGCTCCTTGGAAGCAAGAATGGCCAAACTGCATCTTACCTATTTCGCACATGTAGTCAGGAGAGATCAATCCCTGGAGAAGGAGATCATGTTTGGGAGAGTGGCAGGTCAACGCAAAAGAGGAAAACCCTCCACCAGATGGATTGACACAGTGTCTGCAACAATGCGCCTAAACATAAATAAGATCGTTTGCCTGGCACAGAATGGGAAGTGTTTCAATCTGCTGTATATAGTGTCGCTATGAGTCGGACTGGACTCAACGGCACCTAACAACAACAACAACACTGAGAGGTCTGATGTTTTTCTGATGGTATTGCTTTTTTAAGTGAGTTATTTTTTTTCTCTTGCAGATTTCAATATTATGTTTTTTTTCTGTTGTCTACACATTTTAAGTATAACGTTTTGCAACTGTAATTTATTCAGATTTTCATTATAATTCTTTTTCTTTCTGGGCCTATTTATTTGGGGTTCTAAACACCTTTTGTACTTGAATGTTTATTTCTTTCTTTAGATTTTGGAAATTTTAACGTATAGTTTCATTGAATTCATTTTATTTGCCTTTAATTTGTATCTCAGCTTCTGTTTCTACTCCACAGATTCTTAGGTTTGGTATCTTGATCTTGTCCCATAGTTATTGAAAGTTGGGGTGGTGCTTGTTTATCTATTTTTTCCTTATTGATGTTTGAAGGTGATATTTTCTCAACCTTGTCTTCAATCCCTGGTATTTTTTATTCTGCATGATGTATTTTATTGGTGATGTTTCTACTGTGTTTTTAAATTTCAGTTATTTTTTTTGTTTCCAATTTTTTTATTGGATTTTTTTTTCAGTTTCTTTGCTGACTTTTACATCCATTTTGCTAACTTTCTTGCCTAGATTCTGAATTTACTTACTTTTTCCATCTACTTGTTTGTATCATCTTTGATCATTTTTAAAACTAGACTTTGGAATCCTTTGTATTTGGTTATTGGATATTTTTGATTGTTTAGATAAGTCATATTGCCTTGCTTTTCATATTTCTTGTTTTTCTGTGTTATGATTCACACATCTGTTTGGGTGGACATCTCTTCTCATTTTGTTTGGGCATCTTCTCAGTGAGTAGGCTTCTCCTGAGGGCTCAATTCCCAGTGCCACTCAGAGAGTAGAGAGTGAACTCCAAAATTTTCTGGGGCACTTCTAAATCTTCAGGGAGCAAAGTGTCACTGAAAAAAAAAAAAAGCAGAATATTTTATTCCAAGAGCATGTTTCTGACACAAAGAATCTAGGAGAGAGAGCACACAAGAGCAAAGAACCTCTCCAATCCTTTGGTGTCACAGCAGGCTGATCATTTAACTCTGTGAGAGCTAGTGAAAACTTCTGTTACTGAATTTTAAAATTGTTTATATATACCATATTTTATAAAAATATCAACCACTGCATTTTATTTGTTCATCTCTTGATAGGCAGCTGTTTCCACATTTCAGCTATTGTAAATAACTGAACATTGGTATATAAGTATCTGAGTCTTGCTTCAATTCTTTTGGATATATATACCTAGGAGTAGAATTGTTGCTTTATATGGTAATTCTGTTTAGTGTTTGAGAAGCTGCTGAACTAGATCTGTTTTCTAATGTGTATTATCTTACTTAGTGGCTTGCTTTTTCATTATCTCCTTTTGGCAGAGGAGAAATGTTTTATTTTAGTGAAGCCCAACTTATTTTTTTTTCTCATGAGTTATACTTTCGGTATTGCTTGAAAAAATCTTTTAAATCCAAGGTCACCTAAATTTTCTCCTATATTATATATGTTTTATAGTTTTGAATCTTTAGATATGTGATCTCTTTTTGGTTCATATTTCTAAAAGATGCAAGGTCATTGTCTAGATACTTTTTTTTTTTTTTTTTTTGTGTGATACAGACCTTTGTAAACGTTCTTCCATGGGGCTCTCAGTCCCTTATTTTATTTTGTCTCAATACGTTATTCAGGCAGCCTCTTGTCTTGAACTTGCAATCTCCCTACCTCATCCTCTTGAGTCACTGGGAATACAGGTGTGCCCCACTGTGCTTGCGTACATAATTTAAATAAAATTAGGTGAGTGTTCCATTGTTCAAGCACCATTTGTTGAAGAATGTTTATTGGATTGCTTTACTCCTTTTTAAAGGCCACATGGATACATTTATGTGGATCTCTTTCTGGTTGTTGTCATGGTTTGAATATGAAATGCCCCAAAATGTCAGATGTTTGAATGTTTGTTCTCCAGGTGGTGGTGCTGTTTGTGGAGATTATGGAAACTTTGGATATGGGATATAGCTTGGCAGAAATGAGTCACTAAAGGTGGGACCCTGGAAATCTTTACCTGAAACCCTTGGTTATGGGAAATTTTCTTTGACTCGGGCCTCATGATGCTGTGAGGTTGTCTGCCACAGACCTGGCTGCTGTTGCTATGCCTGCCATCACTGCCATTCTGGACTGATCCTCTTAACTGTGAGCTTCCCATAAACCTTTTCCTCCATAAGTTTGTTTGGGTTGGTTTTTCTGCTACAAGTGACAACAGCTGACTAATACAGATGTATACTATTCCATTTATTTATATGTGTATT
Source organism: Pedetes capensis (assembly GCA_007922755.1). Classification (NCBI taxonomy): domain Eukaryota; kingdom Metazoa; phylum Chordata; class Mammalia; order Rodentia; family Pedetidae; genus Pedetes; species Pedetes capensis. The sequence goes on along the minus strand of VMDO01005838.1, from coordinate 102,758 downwards.
TTGTAAATATCACATTGTTGTACCTTTTTTATATTAAAGTAGTATCAGTTTGTTTATATTAAAAAACATTGTGGGGTTTGTGATGGGGTTCTGTTGAAAGTATATATAATGTATGGAAGAACTGACATCTTTACACTGTTGAGTCTTCATAACCATAAATATGCAGTATCTTCAATTATGTAGATCTTTGGTCTCTTTCATCAATTTTTTATAGTTTTCCTTGTAGATCTCATATATTTTTTATTAGATTTTTACGTAAGTGTTCATTTTTTTGTGGTCATGTAAATAGCACTTAAAAATTTAAACTCCAATTTTTTATTGCATACCAGAAGGCAATACATTTTATGTTAAGCTTATATCTTACAACCTTATAATTGCTTTTGTTTTTTAGGAGTTTTTTTTTTTTTTTGATAGTTCATTGGGATTTTCTACGCAGTCACATCATGCTTGAACAAAGAGTTTTATTTCTTCCACCCCAATTCCTTTACTTGATTTTTCATTTTCTTATTGCATTATCCTGAGCTTGTAGTACATTTTTGAATAAGAGTGATGAGATAGGATATCCTTGCTTTGTTACTGATTTTAAAGGCAAAGCATTTAATTATTCAGCAATTAAATGTGATGTTAATCATAGTTCTTTATTAAGTTGGGGGAGTTTTCCGCTTCTTAGAACCATAGTTCTTTGGTGAAGAGGTGTTTTTTTTATTTTGAGTGGTGTTGGATTTTATTAAATTCTTCTTTTGTGTGCATTGAGAAAATCATATGATTTTTGTTTATCCTATTGATTGGATTGATTAGTAGATTTTTAAACGTTGAACCACTATTCTGTACCTAGAATGAATTGTACTTAGTTGTTGTGTATAGTTCTTTTTATTTTTTATTGAGTTTGATTTGCTAATATTTTGTTGATTTTTTTTGTTTTGCAGGTCCTGAACCCAGGGCCTTGTCCATACTTTGCAAGTGCTCTACCACTGAGTTGCACCTCTAGTCTCCTTTTTTATCTTTCATCTTGAAATAGTGTCTTGTGAAGTTACATAGATTGCCTCTGGCTTCAAACTAGTGATCCTCTTGCCTCCCCCTCCTGAGTCATTGGGATTACAAGCATGCACACTGTACCTAGTGTGTTAATTTTTGAATCTATGTTTCTGGATGATATTGTCCTATAGTTTTCCTTATTTGTAATACTTTTCTCTGGTTTTGGTATTTGGATAATATTTGCCTCATATTATAAGTTAAAAAGTGTTTTCTCTTCTCCTGTTATCTAGAACAGAATATGCTGTTCTTTTGTGCCATTGAGTTAGGTCCAACTCATAGCGACCCTATGTACAACAGATGAAACACTGCCTGACACTGTGCCATGACAGGCACTATTGTCAGTGCTTCTCTGCTATTCAGAGTTTTCAATGGCTGATTGTTTTTTGGGAGTGGGATGCTGGGTCCTTCTCCCAGTCCTACAGCACCTATTGTTCCTTAGGTGGTCTCCCATCTAAGTACTAACCAGGCCCGACCCTGCTTAGCTTTCGAGATCTGATGGTATCAGGTGCCAGGGTGGTAGGGCTGCAGGCAGAACAGATTTTAGAGAATCAGTACTTTTTTCTTCTGTAGATATTTGTTAGAATTCACAAGTCATATCATCTGAGCCTAATGCTTTCTATTTTGTTGTTGTTGTTCAAGTCTGATGCATGGTGACCCTCATAGGGTTTTCAGTGTCTGATTCAGGATTATTTTTTTCAGGAAAGTGAACATTCTGTTTTGGAAGGTTATTAGTGATTGATTCAATTAAAAAATACACATAAGTATATTCTGGTTATCTTTATTTTTGTGTAAGTTTTGGTAGCTTTGATCTTGAAAGAATTCATTCATTTAATACAGATTATCAAATTTATAGGCATAAAGTTGCTCATCTTATTTGTTTACCATCTTAATATCCAAGGAATCGGTAGTGGTCTATTCTCTTTCATGTCTGATACTAGCAATTTGTGCCATTTTTTTATTTTTAACTGGCTAGAGGTTTATAAATATATTTATTAATAAAACCAGGCTTTTATTTATGTTCATTAATTTTTCTGTATTGATCTCATATTTTCAATTTCATTGAATTTGACTCTGGTTTAATATTTCTTCTTACTTTGGAATTGGTTTGTTTCTCCTTTCCTGTTTTCCTAAAGTGGAAGCTTAGCTGATTGGTTTTAGATCTGTTTTCTAATATATGCATTTTATGGTATAAATTTCTAAGAACTGTTTTGGCTGTTTGTTTCTTTTCACTTATTGTCATGTGTTTCATAATGACAGTTTTGTCCATGATGGACTGTATGTATGACAGTGATCCCAAAATCATAATGGAATTTGAAAAATTCCTTTAGCTTGGTGACTTCATACTCACTGTAAGATTATAGCACAATCCATTATTCATGGGTTTATAGTGATGCTGTTATAAACAAACCTTTTGTGCTATAAGTTGTATAAATGTAAATTTTGTATAATATATATATTTGATAATGTGTTTTACAGGTTTATGTATTTTCTCTGTATACTTTTTATTGTTAGAATATATTCCTTCTCATTTAAAAAAAGTTAACTGTTAAAGCCTCAGGTCATTCAGAAGGTATTCCAGAAATTGTTGTTGTTGTTGTTATTATTATTGGAGGTGATAGCTCCATGTGTGTTCTTTCTCCTGAAGATAAAATATGGAGATAGAAAATGTCATCTGATGACTTGACCCTATGTATACCTAGACTAATGGGTGTATATGTTATAGTTTCCACCAAGAAAGTTTAAAAAGTTAAGAAAAATAAATTTAAAAAATATACAAACATTTATAGGATAAGGATATAAAGGAAACACTCATGCAGCTGTTCAGTACTTTTGTGTTTTAAGCAAAGTGTTATTGCAGAAAGTTTGTTAAAAAGTAAAATTTACAGTAAGCTAACATTCATTTATTACTAAAGAAAGAAAAGTTTTTAAAAGTAAATTTATTATAACCTAAGTGCATAGTGGGCTGGGATTTAGCTCAGTTTGGTAGAGCGCTGCTCTGCAGTCTCTGAGGTCCCGAGTTCGATTCCCAGCACCTCAAAAATGGGAGAACGACGTGGCAACCCACTCCCAAGGCAATCCTGAAACAATCTGCCATTGAAAACCCTATGATGGTCGCTATGAGTTGGATACCAACTCGATGGCACCTAACAACAACAAGTGCATAGTAGTGTACAATAATGTCCTGGGTCTTCAGATTCACTCATTAGTCACTCCTTGATTCAACTAGAGCAATATCTAGTTCTCAGCTCCATTCATGGTAAGTGCCCATATAGATATATTATATTTTTAGCTTTTGTTATGTAAAAAGATAATGTATCTTTTCTGGTTTTAGATGTGTTTATATATATATAATTATTTATCATTGTACTAAAATTCCCTACTGTATTCAGTATAGTGACATACTGTACAGATTTGTAGCATAGGAGCAATTGTTGTTAGGTGCCACCAAGTCAAGTCCGACTCATAATGAACCTTGTAGGGTTTTCAGTGGCTTACTGGATTGCCTTAGGAGTGAATTGCCACATCCTTCTCCCATTTTTGCAATGCTGGGAATCGAACCTGGGATGTCAAACTGCAAAGCGGCACTCTACCAACTGAGCTATCCTATACAATCTAGGTGTATAGTAGGCTAGATGATCTAAGCTTTTATTTGTATACTTTAAGAGGTTCACACAAGGATGAAATCACCAAAAAATAGATTTTACAGAACCTATCCTGTCCTTAAGCCATGCACACCTGTAGTTTGAAATATTTTTAAACTTCTTGAGAATTTCTCTTTGACTTTTGTGTTTATTGTTTCAGATAGAATAGTATCTTCATGTTTGTAATTTTCTATTTATTGCCCCCCCCCTTTCTTCCATCTTACATTCTCTTTTTTGCTTCCCTAATTTTGTTTGGGCACTTTAAATAATTCCATTTTTTTCTGCTATTGTATCATGTCTAATAAACTTCTTTTTCTTTTTAATATTTTGAGTGGTTGCCCTAGAGTTTGGAATATACAAGTGGGACTAATTCAAGTCTTCTTTGAAATAACAGTATATGGCATCACATGTACTGCAAATACCTTACAAAAGAGCATTCCCAATACCTTCTTTCTCTCCTTCATTACATTGTTGCCCTTCATTTCACTTCTCTACCAGCTATCAACATTGAAAACAGTGCTATTATTTCCTTGAATAAATTATTATCAATTAGATCAATTGAGAATAAGAAAAGATGTTCCCTTTACTTTTTCTCTTTAGTACATCTTTATTTCTTTATACATATCCCAATTTCTGACTTACATCAGTTTTTCCTCTGTGAAGAAATTGTATTAACATTTCTTACATGTCAGATTTACTGGTAACAAATTCACTAAATTTTTTGTGTATATAAGAAAAGTCTTTGTTTCTCCTTCACTTCTGAAGAATAATTTTGCTGGAAACAACTCTAATTTGGTTTTTTTTTTTCCTTTCAATACTAAATATTTCACTCATTGTGCAGTTTCTGAAGAGAAATAGTAATTTGTACTATTGTTCCTCTCGATAAGATTTATTTTTATCCTGGCTTCTTTCAATATTTTTCTCATTGTTCTTAGATTTTCTACAGTTTGAATATAATATGCTCAGGTGTTGATTTTTCAAAATATTTATCCTGCTTTGTGTTCTTTGAACTTCCTGGAATTGTAGTTTGTCTTCTTATTAATTATGGAAAATTCTTTGCCATTTTTACTTAAAATATTTGTTCCCTTCCTTTCACCTTTTCCTCATTTATTATCATTATGCATATATTACTCTTTTTTTGGAGAGGTAATTTTCCTACAGTTCTTGGATATTTTATTTTTCTTTTTTATTCTATTTTCCGGTTTGGAAGTCTTCTTTGACATTTCTTCCGCTCACTGTTTCTTTCCTCTGCCATTTCCAGCCTCCTGATGAGCCTGTCAAAGGTGTTCTTCACTTTTTAAATACTCATTTAAGAATGAAAACATTTCCTTTCTTAAGCATTTATTTTGATTCTTTCTTAGCACATTTTCTCTATGCTTATTTTATCCATCGAGAGTCATGTTGTCTTTCTGTTCCTTTAGCATGTTAGTTGTCACAGTTATTTTAAATTTCTAGTCTGATAATCTCAAAATTTCTTCCATATATAAGTCTGGTTCTGATGCTTACTATGTCTCTTTAGATTTTTTTTTTTTTTTTTTTTTACTTTTAGAATGCTTTGTAATTTTTTTGTTGAAAGCTGTCTGTGATGTATTGTGTCCAAAGAACTGAGGCAATAGACCATCTGCAAGATTTTTCTAGTTACTATGTGCTGAAATTGTGTTGCCAAAGGCTGTAATTTTCTCTCAGGTCTTTAATTTTGTTTCTTACCTTGTCTTTGGGTTTCCCTAGAGACTCCTTCACTAGAATCTGAGGCTTTCCTATCTTGGAGCTGTAATCTGTTATTTATATAGAGTCCTTTGTGATATGGTGGTAAGATGAATGTGTATGTTAGAAGCATTCTATAATCCCCTCATTAGGTTTCACTCTCTTAAGTGAGACTGACTGTCCTTGGAATATTACTTTCTTGATTTCTTTGGATAATTTGTTGTTAGTGTATTAGAACTCTACTTGTTTTCATATGAATTGTATTCTTCAAATTCATTGAATTTCTTTATAATAGTTTTCTGTTGGAGCCTTTAAGTTTTTATAAATGAGATCATGTCATCTATAAACAGTTTAACTTCCTCCTTTCGGATATGGATGCCTTTTTAGTTCCCTCTCTACTTGATTGTTCTGGCTAGGACTTTTAGTACTATGTTGAGTAGAAGTGGTTAGTGTGACAATCCTATTTTGTTATAGGAAAAACATTCTATTCATTGTTGATTCTGATGTTGACTGGGGTTATCATATATGTTAGCATTTATTATGTTGTAATTCCTTCTATACATAATTTGTCGAGGCTTTTTTTAATCATAAAAGAATATGAACTTTGTCTGATGTCTTTTTTGTATCTGTTGTATGATCATATAGTTTTTGTCCTTTTTTCTATTAAAATGTGGTGTATCACATTGAGTTGCATATGTTAACCAAATTTGCATCCCAGTGGTAAATCCTGCTTGTGGTGAATGTACCTTTTAATATCCTGTCACCTTTGGTTTGCAAGTATTTTGTTTAGGATTTTTGCATCTATTTTCATCAGTGATATTGGCCTGAATTTTCTTTCCTTGTAAGTGTTCATTTCTGTCTTTGGGGTTAAGAAAATGGTGGTCTTCTGAGTTGGGAATTTTTCCTTCCTCTTTAGTTTTTTGAAACAGTTTAAGAAGGATTGGTATTAATTCTTCATATATTTAAATATTTGCTAGAATTCAGGACTGAAGTCATCAGATCCTAGTTTTTTAAATTAAAAGAGTTTTTTTATAGTGGACTTTCTATTATGACAGTTTCCTTGTTTGTTATTGGTCTGTTCAGATTCTCTACTCCTTCATGATTGAGTTTTGGTACATTATATATTTCTAGGAATTTATTTCTTCTAGGTTATTCAGTTTATTTGTATGTAATTTCTTTCAGTAGTCTCTTTGTGTTCTTTGTATTTCTGTGATGTCTGTTGCAATATCTCCTCTTTTCTTTATTTGAGATTGCTCTTTCTTTTCCTTAGCCTAGCTTCTTCTTGTTGCTGTTAGGTGCCACCAAGTCAGGTCCAACTCATAGCGACCCTGTTTACCATAGAAGGAAACACTCTGAGACACTTTGCCATGCCAGGCACTAATGCCAGTGCTTCTTGGCTATCCTTAGGGTTTTCATTGGAGTATGATTTTGACAATGGATTGCTAGGGTCCTTCTCCCCAGCCTGCAGCAGCTGGTATTCCTAGGCAGTCTCCCATCCAAGGTATAACCTGGCTGACCCTGCGTAGCATCCAGGATCAAGTGAGAATAGATGCTAGGGTGCTATGGCTGCAGACTAGCCTAACTAAAGGATTTTGTTTGTTTTTATTTATACTTAGAAAAAAATTCTTTTAGTCTCTTTCTCATTTATTTCTGTTCTGATCTTTATTTTTTTTTCTTCCTTCCACTAACTTTGGGCTTTGTTTTTCATTTTCTGTTTCCTCAAGGAACAAAATTAGGTTGTTTGACATACCTTTCTTCTTTTTTGATATGGGTATTTGTTGCAATTAAGTTCTCTCAGAACTCCTTTTGTGCATCTCATAAGTTGGTTTTTTCCCACATTTCTCAGGGTTTTTTTTTTTCCTTTTTTTTTTTTTTTTTTTTTTTTTTTTTTTTTTTTTTTTTTTTTTTTTTTTTTTTTTTTTTTTTTTTTTTTTTTTTTTTTTTTTTTTTTTTTTTTTTTTTTTTTTTTTTTTTTTTTTTTTTTTTTTTTTTTTTTTTTTTTTTTTTTTTTTTTTTTTTTTTTTTTTTTTT
>VMDO01005838.1:0-95246 GCA_007922755.1 Pedetes capensis | reverse complement strand
TCCTGACTGCTGAGATTATGGAAATGCATTACTACTCTTGTCTTCAGTGCATTTTAAAACTTCTTTAAAATTTTTATTTTGAGTTGGGCATAGTGGTGTACACCTGTAATCCTAGCACCTCAGGAGGCAGAGGCAGGAGGATTATAAGATCAAGGCCAGAGGCAGCCTGTATAATTTAGCAAGTCCCTGATCAAAATAAAAAGTAAATAAATAAATAATGGACTGGGGGTGCAGCCTGTGGTAGAGCACTTACAAAGTATGTGCGAGACCCTGGGTTCCACTCCCCAATACCACAAAATAAATAAAATGTACAAATAAATAAAATTTAGAAAAACAAAAAAAATTTTTTTTTGCATAGTGCATGTGTAGGAGCATATTGTTTAATTTCCTCATATTTCTTAATTTTCCATAGTTCAGTCTATTATTAACTTCTAGTTTTGTGCCATTGTGGTTGAAAAAGCAGTTTGATATGATTTTAGTTTTTAAAAATTTGTTAAAATATGTTTTGTGGCCTAATTATATGACCTTTATTGGATGATGTAAGCCTGTGCCACGTGAGTGTATATGCTATTGCCTTTGAATAGAAAATTATGTGTCTATCTGAAAATATATGCTCTGAGTTTATATCATTTGGAATATAGTTCAACTCCAGTGTTTCTGTATTGATTTTTCTGTGTGGATAACCTGTCCAGTGGATAGTTGGATATTGAAATATCATATTATTGTATTACAGTTTCTTCCTTTAGACCTGTTAATATTTACCTTAGATGCTCTGATGTTGGGTGTAAATATATTTACTGATGTTATGTCTCTCTCTCTCTTTTTGGCAGTACTGGGGATTGAACCCAGGGCCTCACGCTTGCATGCTTTGCCAGTGCTGTACCATTGAACTGCACCCTCAGCCCTTTTTTTTTTTTTTTTTTTTTTTTTACTTTTTGAGACAGACAGGGTCTTGCTAAATTACACAGACTGCCTCTGGTCTTGAGCTTGCAATCCTCCTGCCTCTGCCTCCTGAGTCACTGGGATCACAGGCATGTACCACCACACCCGGCTGATGTTATGTCTTACTCATGAATTGATATCTTTATCATTATATAATGACCTTCTTTGTCTTGTTTTTTACTTAATGTCTATTTTATCTGACATAAATATAGCTACCCCCGATTTCTTTTGGTTTCCATTTGCTTGGAATATTTTTTTTTCTATCTGTATTTGTCCTTGGAGGTGAAGGCAGTCTCTTTTTTTTTTTTTTGTGGTACTGGGGGTTGAACTCAGGACCTTGCGCTTGCATGCTGTGCAAGTGCTGGACCACTGAGTTGCCACCTCCAGCCCATTTTTTTACTTTTTGGAGACAGGGTCTCACTAAATTCCACAGACTGCCTTTGGTCTCGAACTTGCGATCCTCCTGCCTCCGCCTCCTGAGCCACTGGGATTTATAGGCGTGTGCCACCACACCCGGCTGAAGGCAGTCTTTTAAAGGCAGCAGATACTTTGGTCCTGTTCCCCGCCCCCCGCCCTTTTTTTTTTTTTTTTTTTTTTTTCTTTTATTAAATTCCTTGCAGGGTCTCTGTGTCTTTTCATTGGAGAGTTGAAGCCATTTACACTCAGCTGTTGAGCTGTAAACTACTGTCATTTAGTTAATTATTTTCTGTTTGTTTTGTAGACCTTTTGTTCATTTTGCTTTTTTTTTCGTGTTTGCTTCTTTTCATTATTTTTTTGGCATTTATGTGCATACTATAGGTTTATCATAAAACTTACATAAAAAACCTCAGTCTTGACAGACTATTTTTAAGTTGGTAACTTTGATCACATAAAATAATTTTACATTTTCACTCACATTTTGTTTTGATTCCACAAGTTATATCATTTTATATTTTATGTCTATTAGCAAGTTATTTATCTATTATTATCTATCTACCTATTATTATTTTTAGTAATTTTGTCAGCTGAGTGTGGTGGTGCACACCCAACACTCAAGAGGCTGAGGTGGGAGGATATGTGAATTTGAGTCTAGCTGGGCTACATAGGAAGACCCTGTCTCCAAAAAAAAGTTTTTTTTAACCTTCATAGAAATATTTTACAAACTACCTTTACATTATCAGAGTATTCTGAATTTGACTGTGTACTTACTGTTACAGTAAGTTATATTTTCATGTTTTCCTGTTACTAATTGTATTTCTTTCTTTCACCATGGAGGACTTTTTTAAACATTTCTTAGAAAGCAGGTCAAATGACGAACTCTTTCTGCTTTTGGTTGGGGAAGTCTGTATTTGTCTTTCATTTTTGAAGATTAACTTTGCTGGGTACAGTGTTCTTGGTTGGCAGTTTTTCCCTTTAGTGCTTTGTCATTCTCCTCTTTTTGGCCTGTAATGTTTCTCCAGAGAAATTCACTTTTAATCCTACTGGATTTCCCTTGTATGTGATTTGCTTCTTTTCTCTTGCCGACTTCAGGATACTCTCTATTCCTTTGTTTGTGGACTTTTATTACATTATGTCTCAGTGTGTACTTGTTTGGATTTAACTGATTTCAGAACTTTAACTTTCTTGTACGTAGATATTGATATCATCTCAAGTTTGGAATTTTTACCTGCTATTTGCTTAATCATTCTACCATTTTGTCTCCTCCTTTTTGAACTCCTATAACTGGAAAAATTGCCTTTCTAATGCTGTTCAATAAATTCCATAAATTGTATTTATTGCTTTTATTCTGTTTTTTTCTCTTCTATTTTAAAGTAACTTATCTTGAGAGTCCCGGTTTTTTCCTTGTCCATTCTACTATTGATATTATTGAATTTTTAAATTTTATTTAGTATATATTTCAGCTTCAAACATTTTTTAATAATTTTAATCTGTTAAATTTCTCGTTTTCATAATTTATTATTTTTCTGATTTTGAGTTGTTTTGCTATTTTCTTGAATTTAACTGAATTCACGTAATATAATTAAGTTGAATTCTTTGTCAGGCATTTTGTATGTCTCCTCTTCTTTAGGATCAGCCACTGGGAGATTATTGTGTTCTTTTGGTGGTGATTTGTTGCCTTGGTTTCTCATGGTTCTTTTTCATTAGGTTAATGCCCTTGTATTTAGTGGAATGGTCACCTCTTGTAGACTGTAGGGCTAGTTTTGTTGTAGAGAGATGTTTTCCTGTGTGGGAATGTGAGGGTATTTACTGTTTTAGCAGTAGTCCTGGCACCAATGAAGGTACTATCTGTGTAGTCTTATAAATCTCAGTTTGTTCTGTCAGTTGAGGTCAGCTTTGATGATGATTGCAGGGAGCCTCAGTGATCAACACTAGATGTTTGCCGAGGTGGGGAAAGTTATTGGGATCTTCAGTAGTTATGGTGGCTAAGGTCCTCTTAATCTTTTTCTCCTAGCAGGGCAGTTGTGACTGAGAGGGTCCCTTTTCACACTGGGTTTGGTTTGTGGGATCCCTTGCAGTGGCAGTGACATTAGTATCTTAATGTGGCATTAGTGGACTGGCTTCAGAACTGAGACTAGAAACCTGGGCACCTGTGGAGGTAGTACTTCTTTGGGCTGTGAAACTGGCACTGATAATGGCACTGATGTTTGTAGTATAGACAACCTTTCTGTCGTATTAATATGTGGGGCCTGGAGGCTTGCTAAGCAGTTGGGAAGCTGAAAATTGGGGTACTGGCTTGCACAGTTAGAGTGACTCTGAGGTAGAGGCTCCACATGCAAGCTGGGCCAGTGCCTAGTGTGTAGGCATGTATATTGAGGGCTTGACTCTCGGGTATGAAGTGTGAACTGACTAGCTAAGATGATGGTTAATGTCTGAAATGTGGGTATGCCCAGTGTAACTATAGAGCCTAGGTCTGGTGTGGGGCCATAAACAGAATGGCAATGGCTCTATGATTATTGCATATATGATGTAGGAGAGGTGACATCTTCTACTTTGCCATGTTGGTGATGTCAGTCCCATTACTGGATTTTTAAGGAAGAAAGTTAAAGTACCTCCTGTTTGATAACTATATGGAGAATAGTATATAGTTGAAGGAAGCAGGAAGATTTTTGTAATGAAACGTGTATAGGGCCTAAGAACTAACACCATACAAAGAAAGGAAATTCTGAAAACTATTGTTGAAAGTCAGTAGTATATGTAGCATGTAATTCTGTTTTTTTTTTTTAATTGGACATTTTTAATGTACAACTTAATGTGATTCATTCTGACATGCTTTTCATTGTGGCATTTCTATATATACATTTTGACATACATTATTCATATAGGCGCCCCCTTACCCTCTTATGTGCTCCTCACCCATCTAAGTCTTCTCTAACTTTTACTTGGTAATATTTTTCTATATGTCCTTGGGTTCCAGTTCTGTTTAAGATAGAAACTTTTCCTGTAGTGGTCTTTGTTTTTATCTTGTTAGAACAATTACATGCATTTTCTAGACCATTTATATTGACACCATTCTTAGCTTTTTTTTTTTCCGTTTTATTTTGATCCGACCTTTGAATAGGATTTTTCCTTCTTATAATTTTGATTCAACTCCCACATATGAGTGAGAACATGTGGTGTTTCTCTTTCTGAGCTTGGGTTCGTTCACTTAAAATAATTTTCTCTAATTCCATCCATTTTGCTGCAAATGACCTTATTTCATTTTTCTTGATTGCTGAGTAGTATTCCATCATGTATACGTACCATAGTTTTTTTTATCCATTCTTCTGTTGAAGGGCACTTTGGTTGATTCCATATCCTTGCTATTGCGAAAAGTGCAGCATTGAACATGGAGATGCAGGTGTCTCGGTGGTATGATGACCCATCTTCCTTTGGGTAAATTCCCAGTAGTGTTATAGCTGGGTCATACGGTAGATCTATTTTCAGTTTTTTAAGATATCTCCATATTGATTTCCACAGTGGCTGGACCAATTTACAGCTCCACCAACAATGTAATAGTGTTCCTTTTTCGCTGCAACCTCGCCAGCATTTGTTGTTATTTGTTTTATTGATCTTGGCCATTCTTACTGCTGTAAGGTGAAATCTCAGAGTTGTTTTAATTTGCATTTCCCTAATGGCTAGGGATACTGAGCAATTTTTCATGTGTTTCATGGCTTTATGGACCTTTTCATTTGAGAACTGTCTACTCAGTTCCTTTGCCGATTTGTGTATTGGGTTATTTGTTTTTCTGGGAGTTTTTTTCTTGAGTTCTTTATAAATTCTAGTAATTAGACCTTTATCTGATGTATAAAATGCAAAGATTTTTTTCCCATTCCGTGGGGGTTTCCTTGACTCTGTTAATTGTTTCTTTTGTGGTGCAGAAGCTTTTCTAATTTCATGTAATCCCATTTATCTATTCTTGTTGCAATTTCTTGAGCCATTGGAGTCCTATTAAGGAAATACTTTCCTATGTCTATATGATGGAGTGTATTGCCTATCTTGCCTTCTATAAGTTTTAAAGTTTCTGGTTTTATGTTGAGATCTTTTATCCATTTTGAGTTAACTCTTGTGTATATTGAGAGATGCGGGTCAGCTTTCATTTTTCTGCACGTGGATGACCATGTTTCCCAGCACCATTTGTTGAAAAGGCTGTCCTTTTTCCAGTTTACTTGCTTTGCTCCTTTGTCAAAAATAAGGTGGCTATAGGTGTGCTGAGGTATATCTGGGTCTTCTATTCTGTTCCAGATGTCTTCGCGCCTATTTTTGTGCCAGTACCAAGCTGTTTTTGCAATCACTGCCCTGTAAGTATAGTTTGAAGGCAGGGATTGTGATTCCTGCCTGCATTAGATTTGTAGTTTAAAAGTGTTTTGGCTATCCGTGGTCTTTTGTGGTTCCATATGAATTTTTGGATCATTTTTTCCATTTCTATGAAGTCAGTCAGTGGAATTTTAATGGGTACTGCATTAAATCTATAGATTGCTTTTGGTAGGATAGCCATTTTTACAATATTAATTCTCCCTATCCAGGAGCAGGGGGCTGGGATTTAGCTCAGTGGGAAGAGCACTGCGCTGCAGTCTCTGAGGTCCCGAGTTCAATTCCCAGCACCACAAAAATGGGTGAAGGGCCTGGCAATCCACTCCCAAGGCAATCCCGACATAGTCAGCCATTGAAAACCCTATGAGGGTCGCTATGAGTCAGATACCGACTCGACGGCACCTAACAACAACAAATCCAGGAGCAGGGGAGGTCTTTCCATTTTTCAGTGTCCTCTGCTATTTCTTTCTTTAATGTTTTGAAATTTTCCTTGTAGAGATCTGAAGGGTCTTGGTTAGATTGATTCCAAGGCATGTAATTCTGTTTAAAAGCAAACATGTTGACAAAAGAACATTTTATTAAAAATTATTAGAATAGGCTTATGTAAATGAATTTAGGTAGATGTATCTGTGTCACTTGTTGAAAAAAATCAAACATGAAAAATCACATTGATTTTAATCTATGACACTATTGAATTATGAGGTGCAATAGATAATGAAACAGTACACATTGTGGTTATATTGGAACTGGTGTAAATGATTATGATATTATATAATGTAGGTTGTGATATGAAATGAGCTGTTCTAATAATATGTAAGCTACTTATAGCTAAATTCTGATATATCTTATTTCAAATAGTTCGGGCAGTCTAGTATTTTACATTTGGAAGTGCTGCAAATTGTGGTTAGTACATTGTCTCCCTAACTTTATACTTCAAGATAAATAAAAGTTTCCTATTTCTTGGACTTTTCTTTGAAAAATATACAAGCAAATGCAAAAACATGAAGAAAAATCAATGATTCTGTTTCAAACACATTATGTATTCAGAATGTAAAGAAGATCTACTAGAAATGGTATCAGTGCTCTGTTTTAAGCAGGTCTTGAGACCTGTGAAAAATTGGGTTAGGTTCAGGTGCAAGTTCAATATGCTAAAATTTCGAGGGTTTCGGTTCAGTTTGAGTTTAGTTTAAAGTTTTAATCCATGTGTAGATAGGCAGTTTTTTTTCAATTTTCACCCAATTATTAAATATCTAATGACACAAACAACAATAACAACAACACTAAAAGCTGAACTAGAACCCAGTTTTCACTGGTTTTGGTTCAGGTTTGAGTTTAGAAAAAATTTTAAAAAATGCTTAAACTGGAATGGATTGAGGGTTCAGGTTTGGATTTGGTTTGAAGCTCTGCTCTCTACTCACAGTATTTAAACATACGCAGGAGTGTTATTAAACTTGTGCTACAAAAGGTGATTGCAGGTTTGGGTTCAGATTTGAAGCCCTGGTTTTAAGTGTTCTTTAGTTGAATTTCTGTAATTAAGTATTTCTAAAAATAAAAATTTCACCCTGTATATTTCTTCTTCTGTTTGTATTCTATTAGTTCTCAAGTGATTGCTTAAAACAAAACTAGTTATAATGTTTTGTTGTTAGGTGCCGTCAAGTCGGTATCCGATTCATAGCGACCCTCAGAGGGTTTTCAGTGGCAGACTGTTTCGGGATTGCCTTGGGAGTGGATTGCCAAGCAGGCCCTTCTCCCAAGTTATAATGGAACTGTGTAATTTCTGAAGTCTTTTTGGCATTCTTATTAATTAAAATGATTTGCTTGTACCTAACACCACCACCACCAACAAACTAGTAGACAGAATCTTTGAAGCCATTCTTTTCTGTTTGCATTTTGCTACTTTCATTTTGACTGGTATTTGTTTCATTTTTAAAATTTATGTTCAACTTCTTGGTCTTCATTTTAGAAAGCTTTTTTTTTTTTTTTTCCAACTCTCTGAGTTCTGTTTGTAAAGCTCTATGATAGCTCCTGCTAATAGTGTATTTAATTTTAGAAGAATGATACTAGCTTTTAGAGCACCAGAATAGTCAATGGCATTGTTAATGCCAAACATACCCATAAAATAGTGTAAAATTAATTATATATCTAGTTTTTAGAGTGCTATATTGAAGAGGTATAACTTTGAGCATAATTTTGAAATAGTTTAACTGTAAATTATTTAAGTAGAATTCCTTACAATGCTAAGTTGCCTTTCAAAACTGTTGTTGTTGTTGTTAGGTGCTGTTGAGTTGGTGTCTGACTCATAGTGACCTTACATACAACAGGCAAAACAGTGGAGTGCCTTAATTTGTATGGGTGGATAGAGAATAGCTAGTTTTATCTTTAATATTCTCCTCTTGAAAGCAGTTTTAGATGTCTTTTCATATACTCACCAAATTACAACAGATTTAAGATGCTTTTTGATTTTATTTGAAATTCTAGAATCAAGTAGCACCTCATTCTGTAAAATAGAATGTTCCAGTGAGGTAAGCAGAGGAGGCTGCTTCATAGGCAGAAAAGGGTTAAAAAAAAATCATAACAGAAAACAAATTGGAACAGAAAATGGTGCTTTGAAAGTTACTTTTACAAGATTTAAATGGAGGGGGTTTCCTAATTGTACTGGCTCATGTAAACTAGGCCCCTTCTGCATGGTTACTCTACATCTCCTGTTTTTGAGAATAGACTCATTTTCAAAGTTTTGATTCCAAGACACTTAGCATCATGGGTGACTTCATTCTGGTTTGGTCCTGTTTTCTGAGGTCTTGTACAAGAAGCTAGTTGAAAACATTGGCCTCCCATAAACTTTATCAAGTTAAGTTCATTTGAATAAAGGGCAGTGAAAAATGTCAACTTAAAAAATAGTGCCTACCTTTGACTCCCTTTTAGTTCTATTAAATAAAGTACAGTTTAACTCAACAAACTTTTTTTTTTAAACTGGGTGTCACATGCCAGTAATATAAATATTGATAAATCCAATTGATCTTTCCTTTTAAGATATGACAATTTAAAGAGCAAGTGGTTTTACAAACACTGTAAAATTGTAGCCAGGAACCAGGGTTTCATCTACATAAATTAGAACAACTACTTCTGTCAGGTGATGTGACATGAACTAAGAGTTTGCCAGGGAGGAGAAATGATGGCAATGGTCATGTTAGACAGAGCTGAATAAATCATCCCATAGTTCTTTTCATCACAAATAAACCAAAAATACAAAGACCTAAAACAATCAAATAATCCAGAAGTTAGCAAGAAAAAAGAAAAGGAAAGAGAGAAAGAAAAATGAGAAGAAATGGGAGAGAGGAAACCCCTTACTGTTTCGTTTTAATAGTTGAAATCTATGCAGTAATGTGATGGAAAAGAATGTGAGTTATCAGGTAGAGAGAGTAAATTTCAAATTTTAATTGTAGTTACTGTGTGATCCTAGATAAGTTACTTATTTTTCTTAAGTTGCATTTTTCTCCTTGTAATTGATGCTCTTGGTCCACCCCACCCAGATCTTTTTTAGCTGTTGTTAGGATATCTTCTTGTCCCTTACTTGTAGATTTGGTGACTCACAGATCTCAGTTCTTACCATTTCCATAGAATTGCTGGGAATTGCCTGGTCAGAGATGTCTGAGACATAATGCTCCCCTCCTAGAGGGTGAATGGGTGACCTGTAGCCCATAACAGGGTGGTATAGGATAAAAGGGCTTGGCTTTAACCCAAAATAGGACAACTCCCTGGTGCCAGTTAGACTCCAGAGCTCATTGTGGGATCAGTTTGAGGGTAGACTTGAGCTGAACCCAAGGCTTTGTTGCCTTGTCTACTTCCTTGAATACTTAAGAGTGCTCCCTCAATCATGTGCAGAGTTGTTGTCTTAGATGTTGCTTTGACTTCAGGAACTTGATTGACTTAAGGTTCCCTCCCTTTAGTTTTAAAATTATGATCAAATACACATAAAATTTACCATAGTATAAAATTAGCCATTTTAAAGTGTACAGTTCAGTGGGATTAAGTGTTTTCACAATGTTGTGCAAATATCACCATTATCTAGCTCCAGGACATTTTCATCAGCCCATAAAGTAACCCATAAAGTCACCATAAGGTTACTTCCTGTCTCCTGTCCTTAAAAAGTCACTGTTGATAACCACTGATAACACCAAGGACTGGAGTTATTGTGTCATGTAATAATTCTCTGCATAATTTATTGAGGAATTGCAACACATTTCCAAAGAGGCTCTACCATTTTATATTCACCTGCAAAGTACGAGGATTCTAATTTTCCACATGCTTGTCAACACTTATTATTTTTCATTTTTATCTTTTTTTTTTTTTTTTTTTTTTTTTTTTTTTTTTTTTTGTATTGTGGGGTTGACCTTATGGCTTTTTTCTTTTTTTTTTTTAAATTTTTTGTCTTTTTTTTTTCCTCCCTGCCCCCCCCCCCCCTTTTTTTTTTTTTTTTACTTTTTGAGACAGGGTCTAAGTTATGCAGACTGCCTTTGGTCTTGAACTTGGGATTCTCCCGCCTTTGCCTCCCGAGCCGCTGGGATTACAGGCGTGCGCCACCGCACCCAGCTCCATTTTTATCTTTATAGTCATCCATGTGGATGTGGACACTCCATTTTAAAATTGAACTAATACTTACTTTATGATTATTGTGAGCAGGCAACCCCGATCAATTCTATGGAAGTGAGAAGAACTAACAGCTGTGAGTCACCAATCCTATAGGTAAGGGATAGGTAGATAACCCATCTAGGTAAAAAAGATCTGAATGGGGTGGACCAACAGCAGACAAACATTTAAAATATTACAAAACACCATACAGATGCCTTTCTATCTGAGATATGGTTCAAACTGAAATTGGATTTAAATGACAGGTTTGTTCTTAGTTTTTATAAAACATGCATAGACATAATAAAAAAACATAATTTTGATAAACCATAGAGTGGAGGCCTGCAGCTGTAGCCCTGTGGCATCCGATCCCGTCAGATCTCGGAAGCTAAGCAGGGTCGGGCCTGGTTAGTACCTGGATGGGAGACCGCCTGGGAACACCAGAAGCTGTAGGCTTGGGAGAAGGACCTGGCAACCCCCTCCCAAAAATCAATCTGCCATAGAAAACCCTATGAACAGCAGAGAGGCACTGACAATAGTGTTTCCCCTGTTGTACAGAGGGTCGCTATGAGTCGGATACCGACTCGACGGCACGTAACAACAACATAGAGTGGAGTAGTAGAAACCTACAATGTTTTAAATTTTTGGCCATCTTGTTTTACAATTAAAAGATGTTGTTGTTGATATAGTTTGAGTGTAAGACACGATGAGGATCTTTAATTTTCAGTGCCTACTGAAAGTTTCACTTTCAGTGCCTACTGTTAGTTAAAGGGCTGCTTTTGCTGCTGTTTTGTTGTAAATTATGTGTGTATACTAATTCAGAAAAATGGCAAAATGTTAGGCAATAGAATGAACATAAGATACCCTTAATTCTTTTTCCTAGCAATAAAAATTAAATTTAGTCTCTTTGTATGTATTTGAGATGCATATATTTGTACATGCCGGTAACCGTACCACTGTGGCATCTGATCTTGTCAGATCTTGGAAGCTCAGCAGGATTGGACCTGGTTAGTGCTTGGCTGGGGGATTGCCTGGGAACACCAGGTGCTGTAGGCTTGGGAGAAGGACCCAGCAAACCACGCTCAAAAAACAGCCATTGAAAATCCCATGAATAGCAGAGAAGCACGACAATAGTATTTCGTCTGTTGTACATAGGGTCACTATGAGTTGGACACTGACTTGACGGCACCTAACAACAACAACATATTTGCACATATGTGTATGATTTTATTAATTTTTAAAGTTATTTATTTTCTACATGTATTAGATAGCTATAGCATCATCTTTAGTGACTGTATAGTATTTCTCATTGTGGATATCATGGCATTTTCATATGGTTGGACTTTTATTTTTCTACTTATGTGACATATTTGTATATGAACATAAAGTCTTTTTAAGTGTTGAAGTGTTAGTTATTTAAAACTTTTTTTTTTGTATGAGGAGCCTCCTGTTCCATAGCCAGCTACTGTTTTCATTTTACATATTCATCACTTTAAGATTATTGCTTTTAGCTGGTCACTACACCACATGCCTTTAATCTCAACTAGGGAAGCTGAGGCAGGAGGATCATGAGTTCGAGGCCAGAGGCAGAGTGTATAACTTAGCAAGACCCTGTCTCCAATAAAAAAAATAAATAAAACATACAACAAACAAAAGTAGAGTGCTATATAGGTACAGCTGAATGTTACAGCACTTGCTTAGCTTGAAAAAGGACCTGGGTTCAACCCCCAAGGACGATTAAAAAAACAAATAAAAAAGACCATTGCTTCATATAATTCTGCACAGCATTTTAACTTGTTTTAATGTTTTAAACTTTGCACCTATGTGGATTTATGGCTTTCTGCCAGGAATAATCAAGCCCACCATATAAAAATGGTCCATATTTTTGAACCATTAGTTTTACTTTCTGGTTAAGTTACTAAGAATTTTTTTTTTTTAATGTAGAAACAAACATGGATCATTATGAGATTAAGGTAAAGTTAACAGGAAATTTAAAAATAGAACTGGAGATTTCAGAAATGTTTCATGTATTCTGAGGAATACTTTGATGATGGGATTAGTTTGGCATATGTGGTATTTTCAGATTTTTATCTTTCACATGATTGAAAACTAGTGATTACATTGGTAACTTTCAGTCATTTTCCTTATTTGATCAGATTTGGAAGCTGTGTATGTTTTTACAACATATTGTTTGAGTTGAGTTTTTACAACATATTGTTTGGGTTGAGCTGGAATGTATTTTACCTGTTGTTAAAGCTGAGGAACCTAAGGTAAATGTCAGGTAAAAGAGGAGAACTCAGAAACTAATCAACAGCGCCAAATGAATAATATTAGGTAAATTCTCTCAGGAAATGGGTACACTAAGCCTTTTAATTTTGTAAAATAGATATATACTTTATGGTAACCTGGAATTTTATTTAATTTATTTATTTATTTATTTATTTATTTATTTATTTATTTATTTATTTATTTTTGGTGTTACTGGTAGATGGAACCCAGGGTGCTCCACTACTAATTTGTGCCCCTAGCCTCTTTTTTATTTTATTATTTTTATTTTGAGACAGGGTGCTAAGTCTCTGGCCTTGAACTTATGATACTCCTGCCTCCCTCCACCTCCCAGGAGTCACTAGGATGAAAGGTGTGCCCCATGGCACCTGGCAAACCTGGAAACCTTTTTTTTTTCCCTTTCAGTATTTGAGAGTTGAACCCAAGAGCTTGCACGTGCTTTGCAAGTGCTCTATTACTGGCCTGCACTCCCAACCCAATTTTTATTTTTTATTTTGAGTCAGGATCTTACTAAGGTGTACAGACTGCCTCTGGCCTTGAACTCATGATCTTCCAGAATTGCTGCGACTACAGGTATGTGCCATCATAGCAGGTCCACCTGGAAACTCTTAAGGCAATTATAATTATTAGTTATTATCACTCATAGAAAAGATAAAATTTTAGAGCAATATACAGCAGACCTATCTCTGGTTAATGTATTATTTTAATGTATCAAGTTAATTTTTTAGTCAGTATTTTTAAAAAGTTGCAAGATACATGAGCAAGTATGGCAATGCTTTGCAAGCAACTATTAGGGTAAATCAGTTGAAGTTAAGAAGTTGTAGTTCATTTTTAGAAATGAGAAATAATTGATTTAAATTTATTAATGGTTGTGTCCTTTTAAAAATTACAAGTGTACAATACAATATTAAATTTACCATTGTAACCATTTTTAAGTGTAGAGTTCAATGTCATTAAGTGTGCTCACATTGTTTTGCAGCTATCAACACTACCTACCTGCAGAACTTTTTTTTTTTCTTTTAAATTTCCTGAGGCAAGTATCATGATGTAGCCCCAGGCTGTTCTAGGACCCACTATGTAGCCTGGTCTGGTTTGAACTCATGTTGCCATCACTCTGCCTCAGCCTTCTGAGTGGTGGGATTTCAGGTGTGTTCCATCACACCCAGGCTCTTTTTATATTATTTAAAACCAAAACTCAGCACTCTAATTAAACAATACTTCTCCTCTCTCTCCCTCCCAGCCTGTGGCAGTTACCAGTCTACTTTGTGTTTCTAAGAATTTTTCCTCTCTACGTATCTTATTGAAGTGGGATCATATAATATTCACTCTTTTGTGATTAGTTTATTCCATGTACCATAATGTCTCTAAGGTTATTCCATATTGGAGCAGGTTTCAGAATTTCCTTCCTTTTTCAGATAAGGCCGAATGCCTTGTATTGATACTAGATTTTGTTTACCTGTTTATCTGTTGATGGACACTTGGATTTGTTCAATTTGTGGCTACTATGAATAGTGCTGCTGTGAATTTTGGTATACAAATACCTATCATGTAGTCTTAATATCAGAGACTTCTAGAGATACTCAAAACTAATACTCACGACATATTGCGAAATTTGAAATGTTAATTCACCTACTTAATCACTACTCATTTTAAAAGCACATATTAAGTCTAGATCTGGTTATATTGAAGTTTTCCCCTTACTCCCTCCCCCCCCCCAAATTTTCAGTACTGGAGGGTTAAACCCAAGGCTTCCCATATCCTACGCAAGTGTTCACCACTGAACTGGGTCTCGATAATTGCACTGGCTGCCTTTGGCCTTGCATCTGCAGTCCTCCTGCCCCAGCCTCCCATGTCACTAGGATTATAGGCATACACTAAAGTTTTTGCTTGTTAGCCATTTTTTTTCCAGATCATTTTTTATCAGTTATTTTCAGTTAGTATACAATGTAATGGGTTTCATTATAACATTTCCATACATACCTATCATTGTGCATTTCTCATGTTCACTCCTACCATTACACTCTGACCATTCCCCTCCCTCTGTCTGACCCCTTCCTCTCCATCAGTGGTCCCCCATTGCTGCATACCTTGTTTATGTGTATGTGTGTGTGTATACATGTATGTATATATATGTACACACACACACACATATATCCAGATTTTGGCTTTGAGTAAAATATATTTCTCTTCCTTTCTGCCATTACCCTTTCTTATTACCCCCCTCCACTCTTTAATCCCCCTTTTTCCCCTTACGAAGTTTCCCTTCTACTTCCATGACCTGTAGAAGAGAATATGGAATATATATTGAAGTGTAGCATCTACATATGAGAGAAAACATGATATTTGTCTTTCTGATTCTGGGTTATTTTACTTAAAATGATCTCTAGTTCCATCTATTTTCCATCAAATGCCATAACTTCATCATTCTTTATGGCTGAATAAATTCCATGATGTATTTGTGTCACATTTTCCTTATCCATTCATCTGCTGATGGACACCTAGGTTGATTCTATACCTTGAATGGAATCAACATGGATGAGAAGGTCTCTCTGTGATATATTGACTTATATTCCTTTGGATATATACACAGGAGTGATACACCTGTGTCATACGGTAGTTCTGTTTTTAGTTTTTTGAGGAACCTCCATGCTAATTTCCACAGTGGCTGTATGAGCCAACATTCCCACTAGCAGTGTACAAGGTTTCCTTCCTCCCTGCATCCTTTTGTTGTTTGTTTTGTTGATGCTAGTTATTTTGACTGGGGTCAGATGGTATCTCAATATAGTTCTGATTTTCATTCCTGATGTCTGAGGATGTTGAACTTTTTTTATATGATTGTTGGCCATTTGTATTATTTTGAGAAACTGTTCAGTTCATTTGCCTATTTTTTGATTGGATAATTAGCATTTTTGACTTTAAAAATTTTTGAGCTCTTTATATATTCTAGATACTGATCCCCTGCCTGATGTGTAGCTGGCAATTTTTTTTTCCCCATTCTATAGGTTATCTCTTCACTCTGCTGTATTCTTTGCTATGCAAAAGCTTTTTGACTTAGGCAATCCTGTTTGTCAATTCTTGCTGTTGTTTCCCCTGCCTTTGGTATCCTATCCAGGCAGACTTTGCCCATTCCTGTTATGCCCCATTGGCCTATGTCTGTTTTTGTGCTGGTACCATGCTGTTTTTGTTACTATGGCTCTAGTATAATTTGAAACCAGGCATTGTTATACCCTCTGCTTTGCTATTTCTGCTCAGGGTCACTTCAGTGAGTTGGGGTCTTTGGTACCTCCATATGAATTTTAGGATTTTTTTCTTCTCTTTCTGTGAAGAATGTCATTGGAATTTTAATGGCAATTGCATTGACTCTGTAGATTAATTTTAGGAATATGGCCATTTTCATAATTTTAATTCTTCTGATCCATGAACAAGGGAGATTTTTTCATCTTCTGGTGTCTTCTCCAATTTCTTTCTTTAGTGCTTTAAAGTTTTCATTGTAGAAGTCTTTTAGCTCCTTGGTTAGATTTATTCCCAAGTGTTTTATTTGTTTTGAAGCTATTGTGAATGGGGTTGTTTTCCTGGTTTCTTTCTCCACCTAGTTGTTACTGGTGTATAGAAAAGCTACTGATTTATGTACCTTGACAGCATCTAATGACAATAACTTCTTTTCTGAAAGTATTTATCAGCTCTAAGAGTTTTCTGGTGGAGTCTTTGTTGTTGTTGTTAGGGGCCATTGAGTAGGGTACGACTCATAGTGATACCACGTACAACATACGAAACACTACCCGACACTGTGCCATGCATGACACTATTGTCAGTGCTTCTCTGCTATTATTAGGACTTTCGATGACTGATTATTTTGGGAGTCGGATACCAGGTCTTTCTTCAAGCCTATAGCACTTAGTATTCCCAGGTGGTCTCCCATCCAAGGAATAACCAGCTCTGGCACTGCTTTGCTTCTGAGATCTGATGGGATTGGATGCTAGGGTGTTATGGCTGTAGATGGTGGAGTCTTTAGAGTTTTTTAAGTATAGGATC
Organism: Pedetes capensis; assembly: GCA_007922755.1. Classification (NCBI taxonomy): domain Eukaryota; kingdom Metazoa; phylum Chordata; class Mammalia; order Rodentia; family Pedetidae; genus Pedetes; species Pedetes capensis. The sequence continues at coordinate 78,590 of VMDO01005838.1, read as the reverse complement.
ATTTGTTTTCTGTGAATAGATAATTTGATGACTTCTTTTCCTATTTGAATACCTTTTATTTCTCTCTGTTGTCTTATTGCTGTGACTAAGAGTTCAGTAATTATATTGAATGACAGTTCTGAGAGTGGATACTTTCGTCTCATTCTTGATTTCAGAGAAAATGCTGTCAGATTTTCCCCATATAGTATGATGTTGGATGTAGGCTTTTGATATGTTACCTCTATCATGTTGAAGTGTGCTCCTTCTATTCCTAGTTTCTTCAGGGTTTTTGTTATGAAGGGATGCTGAACTTTTACCAAAGGCCTTTTTTTACATCTGTTGAGATGATCATGTGGTTCCTGTTTCTGAGTCTGTTTATGTGCTATATTACATTTATTGATTTGTATATGTTGAAGTACCCTTGAATCCCTGGAATAAATTTCCTCCTTGATTTCTTCAGGGACCTACTGCTCATTTAAGAATATATTATTCAATCTCCATGTATTCGTATAGTTTGTCTAGCTTTTGATTTTTACTTTCATTCCATTGTAGTCTGATAAAATATGATGTTTTTAATGTGTCTGAAGTTGATTTTCAGATATTTTATTAAACACTTTTTTCATCTATCTTCATTAGAGAAATTGGTTTCTGATTTTCTTTTCTTGTTGTGCCCTTATCTGGTTTTGCTATCTGGCTAATAATGGATTTCTAGGATGAGTTTGGTATTGTTTGGTCCCCCCCCTTTCTTTCTTTCTTTCTTTTTGCTGTATGGGGGGTTGAACCCAGGGCCTTGAGCTTGCTTGCTTTACAAGTGCTGTACCACTGAACTACACCCCTAGCCCAGTTTTTTTTTATTTTAACATTTTGAGACAGGGTCTCACTAAATTATGCAGACTGCCTCTAGTCTCGAACTTGCAATCCTCCTGCCTCTGCCTCCCCAGTCGCTGGGATTACAGGCATGTACCACCACACCTGGCTTTTTCCTTCCATTTCTATTTTATGGAATAGATTGAGGAGTATGGTGTTAATTTGTCCTTTAATGTCTTGTAGAACTAAGCAATAAATCCATCCAGTCCTGGATTTTCCTTTGGTGGAAGACTCTTTATTAATCTGCTTCAATATTGCTGCTCGTTGTAGGTCTGTTTACTTTGTTTATATCCTGTTGATTTAATTTTAGCAGGTCATATATCTCTTGGAATTTATCTATCTCATCTAAGTTTTCCAGTTTTTTTGAATATAAGTTTTCATAGTATTCATAGTATTCCCTAACGATTCTCTAGATTTCATTGGTACTTGTAATATCCTTTATTCCATCTCTAGTTTTATAACTTTGAATCTTCTCTTTCTTTTGGATAGTTTAGCTGTTTGTCAGTCTTCTATATCTTTTCAAAGAACTAACTCTTTGTTTCACCAATTCTTTGTGTTGTTCTTTTAGACTCCCTTTCATTAATTTCTGCCCTGATCTTTATTATTTCTTTCCATCTCCTGACTTTGAGCTTTACTTGTTCTTGTTTTTCTAAGACCATGAGGTCCATCATTAAGTTATTTGAGTCTTCTGTGATTTTTTTAATGTAGGCAGTCATTGTTATAATTCTTCTTTCAACTGTCTTTGCTCGACTCCAAAGGTTTTAGTAGGTTGTGTTTTTATTTCTATTTGATTATGTTATTGTTCAGTGCCATCAAGTCAAGTCTTGATTCATAGTGACCTGATAGGGTTTTCAGTGGCTGATTGTTTTGGGAGTGGGCTGTCAGGTGCTTCTCCCATTTTTGGGGTGTTGGGGATCGAACCTATGGCCTCACAGAGTACAAAGCAGCACTCTACCAACTTAGCTAAACTCCACCTCTCTATTGGATTTTGTTGTTGTTGTTGTTGTTAGGTGCCCTCAAGTTGGTATCTGACTCATAGTGACCCTCATAGGGTTTTCAATGGCTGACTGTTTTGGGATTGCCTTGGAAGTGGATTGCCAGGTCTTTCTCCCAGTTTTGCGGTGCTGGGAATTGAACTCGGGACCTCAGAGACTGCAGCACAGCGCTCTGCCAGCTGAGCTAAATCCCAGCCCCTATTTGATTTTAGGAACTTCTAAATTTCTTCACTGATTTCTTCAAGGACCTATGGATATTTAAGAATGTAAAATAGTTCTCTATGTATGTGTATAGTTTTTCTAGTTTCTCTTGCTGTTGGTTTCTAGTTTTATTCCATTTTGGTCTGATAAAATACGAGAATTTTTTTTTTTTTCTATATATGTTAAGACTTGACTTATGCCCTAAAACATGATCTACTTTAGAGAAAGTTCCTTTGGCTGCTGAGACTTATTTTCTGTACCTTTTGGGTGGGATACTTTGTGAATGCTTATTAAGTCCATTTGGTCTATTATGCTGTTTAACTCTGAAGTCTTTTTGTTTCTTTGTCTGCATGTTCTATCTATTGATGATAGTGGGATATTGAAGTCACCCTCTATTATTGTATCTGGACCTGTCTGTCCCTTGATATCCAGTTGTGTTTTGTGAAACTAGGTACACTGATGTTTGATGCACACATACTTATGTTGTTACATCTTCTTGATGGATTGTTTTCTTTATTAATATGTAGTGACCTTCCTTATCTTTTCTAACTTCAGTTTGAAGTTTACTTTGTCTGATAAGGATGGCTATTCCTTTTGCTTGCACTTACTTGGTTTATTGAGTTCCATCCTTTCACTTTCATTCTGTGGATCCTTAGTGAGGTTTGTTTCTTGTAGACAAAAAATTTTTGATTCTTGTTTTTTAATCCAATCATGTAGCTGAAGTCCTTTTTTTTTTTTTAACGGTACTTGGGGACTGAACCTAGGGCCTTGCACACACTTTGCAAGTGCTCTACTAATGGGCTGCACCCTCAGGCAATTTTTTTTTCTTATCTTGAGACAAGGCTTCACTAAGTCATTCAGCCTGCTTCTGGACTTGAAACTGATTCTCCTGCCTCTGCCTCCCGAGTTGCTGCGTTAAAAAATATGAGCCTCTTACCCAGTGCCTGTCTTTTTATTGGAAAGTCATCACCATTTGTATTTAGGGGAGTTATTGAGAGGGGTTTGGTAATTCTTGTCATTGTTATGAGTGGTTTTCCAATTGATTTGCATATTATTTTTGCATATTATTTGTTCTTTTCTGTCTCCCTTATTCAGATTTGGGTATTGCTGATTTTTTTGAGTTAGAAATGATTGATTCTTTCCTAGTTCTCATTAATTTATCTGTTCATCCCATGAAATTTATTCTTTCCTGCACTCTCACAATTGAGACTTTTTGCAAGGATGTTGCAGAACACTCTTTAAATATGTTCTGTAATGCAGGCTTTGTGGTCATGAATTGTTTTTGTTGGTGCTCGTTTTGGAAAGTCTCTTTCTCCATGGATTTTAAATGATAACTTTGCTGGATATAATAATCTTGGCTGCCAGTTATCTACTGTCAGGAGTTGAAATATATCAGCCTGTGCTTTCCTGCATTTTAGTGTTTGTGCTGATAGGTCTAATCTGATGGGTTTGCCTTTGTAAGTGAGTTGTTTTTTTCTCTTGCAGCTTTTAAAATTGTTTCTTTGTTCAGGAGTCTTAGCATTTTAGGTATAATATTTCATAGAGAGTTTATTTTTTGGTCATGTCTATTTGGGGTTCTAAATGCCTCTTTTGGTTATGTCCATTTCTTTCCCCAGCTTTCAGAAATTTTCTGCTATAATTTCATTGAATAAGTTTTCTATAACTTTAGATTTTATCTCATCTCCTTTTACTCCTCCCTGGATTCTTAGATTTGATTTTTTTGTCATGTCCACAGTTCTTCAAAGTTCTAGTCATATTCCTTTGTTGTTTTTCTTTATTGATTCTTGAAGGTAGTATTTCCTCAACTTTGTCTTCCATCTCTAATATTCTTTCTCCTGCTTAATCTAGTTTATTGGTGGTGTTTTCCACTGTTTTTTATTTGATTTATTGGTGTTGGGCAAGGTCACGCTGACCCAGAGGATACTGTAAACAGGGTAAGATAATGGAACACTCTGATGGTGCATGTACCCCCAACTAACAGATGCACCTTTGACATCATGCTAAATCATAGTTGTGTAACTGCCTGAATGTGCACAATACTGTTGTCTCATGTAACCCAACGTTGTACATCCCGTGTGACTTTGGCATGATTGGGTACTGATTTGGCAAACAGCCACTGTTGTATAAAAGCCTTAAGATGCCCTTCTGCCAGCACTGGGTGTGCAGAGAGAATAGGACATACATAGAGGACCAGACCAGAGAGTCTGGAGAGGACTGGGGAGCATGGGGAGGTGATAGGGCATGGTGGCTGTGGGCAGCAACAGTGCAGAGGGGATGGAGAGGAACACCCTGGAATAAAGCATGTCAGAGCTATCTGTGGCATTTTGAGCATTTTTTGGTTTTACGGTTGTCTATAAGCCATCTGTGTCTCATCAAGGAGCTTGGGTTTGATACCAACACTTGGCATAGTGATATAATTGGATGATACAATTGAGTTCTTTGCAAAAGTCTCATCCTTGTTGAATTTTTTGTTTATTTTGCTGACTTTTACATTGTTGACATTCTTATCTGAGTCCTGTATTGATTTCCTTACTTCATTCATCTGCTTGTGTGGATCTTCTTTGAAGTCATTGACCATTTTTACAAGCACATTCTGGAATTCTTTGACATTTCAACCATGTCAGTATCTTTGGTCTCAGTAGTTAAAGAATTATAGTGTTTTGGAGGAGACATGTTGTCTTATGTTTCCACACTTCCTGTGATTCTGTTTGTGATTTGTTCATCTATTGGGATAGATCTCTCTTCCAGTTTTATATTGGGATCTTCTCAGTGAGCAGCTTTCCCTTGAGTGCTCAGTCCCCAGTACTACTATGAGAGGAGATGACAAACCACTGTCATAGGTCCAGTACCCCCCAAAAAAGATAAAGAAGTACACTTAAAATTGATTAAAGCCAGCTACTATAACACCAGTGCCCATAGCACATAAAATGGCAACAATAATATAGAGTATTATTATATGTGCTATTAAGTTACAAATTATTTAGAGTGAAAGTAAAAATGGCAATTGCCTGACCAAAAAAAAAAAAGACTGGGAAAGGTGGGAGAGGAAGATAGAAGTAGGAAATGTAAGGGAACAGAAAAGGAAAAAGAAGAAGAAGAGAAAAGAATTTTAGAAAGGGAGAGAAAAGAGTAAAAAATTTAAAAACCTGGTTGTACAATAAATTAAAAAATATATAAACAAAAGTAGATAAATATAGATGAATAGAAAGTAAAAATCTTAAGAGATTTCTGTTTTGAGGAAAAAAAATAAAGATAATAGTTAAAATATAGTGAATAAAGCCAGGTGTTGTGGTGTATATGTGTAATCCCTGTATTCAAGAGGCTTATGCAGGAAGATCCTTGAGTTTGGAGTTAGCCTGGCCTACATGTTGTTGTTGTTGTTGTTAGGTGCCGTCAAGTCGGTATCCGACTCATAGCGACCCTCTGTACAACAGGGGAAACACTATTGTCAGTGCTTCTCTGCTGTTGATAGGGTTTTCAATGGCAGATTGATTTTTGGGAGGGGGTTGCCAGGTCCTTCTCCCAAGCCTACAGCTTTTGGTGTTCCCAGGTGGTCTCCCATCCAGGTACTAACCAGGCCTGACCCTGCTTAGCTTCCGAGATCTGACGGAATCGGATGCCACAGGGCTACAGCTGCAGGCCTTCTGACCTACATAGTGAGTTTAAAGTCCACCTGGACAACTTAGTGAGACTGTCTCATAAATTAAAAAAAAAAAAAAAAAAAAAAAAAAAAAAAAAAAAAAAAAAAAAAAAAAAAAAAAAAAAAAAAAAAAAAGAAAAGTATCGTACATAGAAAAGTAGAGGTATATAAGTGGCAAAAGATAAAAAAGAAAACCGAAAAAGAAAAGAAAACAATTACATTGGAAAAAACACAAACAGGTAAAATAAAATTTATTATTGTTTTCTTTTTTTGTGGTACTTGCAGGATTGAACCTAGGGCCTCATACATGCGTAGCAAGAGCTCTACCAATAGCGTGCAACTCCAACCCATTTTTAACCTTTTATCTTGAGACAGGGTCTGGCTAAGTTATTCAGGTTGACTCTGGCCTCAAACCTGCGGTCCCCCTGCCTCAGCCTCTGGAGTCACTGGGATTACAGATGTGAGCTACCATGTCTGGCCTGAATAAAATAAAATTTAAAACAAGATCAGTCAATCAAATAAGCAAACAAAAAATGGGGAGAGAAAGAAGAATATGGTGCTGTGAGATACCTGTGCAATCTCAGTGATTTGGGAACCTGAGTCAGGCTAGAGGCAGCCTGTATAACTCAACAAGACTGTCTCCAAATGAAAATAAGGACTGTAGTACAGCACAGTGGTGGAACATTTGCCCAGGGCAGGGCACTGGGTTCATTCCCTGGCACAGTAGAAAAGAAAAATAAAAGAAAACCAGGCAAAGTTTGGAGCAGCTTCTTTCTGTGTCTTCTAATATTGGAGTCTTTTAGATGGAGGTGGTGGTGTGTTGAAGTTGAAGTCTCTTTTCTGACCTGGGTCTAGGATTACCGTTCTTTCTAGTTCCCCTCAAGAGATGCTGTGCTCTCATTTCCCCAAGGGTGGGTCTGCTGTCCACGTTGCCCTAGCCTCGGCTGCTTGAACTTCTTAGTGTGTTGAGTCCCACCTATCCCTCTTTTCTACCTGCTTGCTGTAGTTGTTTCTTATCCTGGGTGTGTGGTAGGTTGCCCCCATATTTCCTGTCCCATGATTTGTTCCTTGTTTTCAAGCCCTCTAAGTAGGTTAGTCTCATGCAGTAGGTTCCCTCTCAAGATGGTCCGGTCACAGCCCTCTGAGATACTGAGTATAGTGAAATAGATCTCTTCTCCAATGCTAAACCCCCAGTCAGGAAGAGCCACTGTCTCCTCAAATCCCTAGAGTGGATCTAAAAACGTTAAGAACTCCTCCTATGGGATTGCCAAGTCTGCTTTTCCTGCCAACTGGTTTACCTTTTGGGTTAGGCCTACAGTTCCCCTCCTCCACCTGGGAGCTATAGCTGGTTGTACTTGGGCTGTCCCTCTGTTGTTTGCACTGAGTCCACTGTGTCATCTCCTTTCAAATTTCTGTGCTTTTGGACTAGAGTTTATTCTTTTATATCCTGAGTCCCTTGTTTGACCATGTACCCCAGAGGCTGCCACTACTCTGCCATCTTTTTTTTTTTTTTGGTACTGGGGTTGAACCCATGGCATTGCGCTTGCATGCTTTGCAAGTACTGGACCACTGAGCTGCACCCCCAGCCCATTTTTTTACCTTTTGAGACAGGGTCTCACTAAATTACACAGACTGCTTCTGGTGTCAAACTTGTGATCCTCCTGTCTCCGCCTCCTGAGCCACTGGGATTACAGGCATGTGTCACCGTGCCCGGCTTAATCTGCCCCTATGATTGTTTTTACAGCTAGAAAGCCAAAATACTCCCCAGGAAATTTACACTGATTTACTCTCTTGTTGGATCTCAGCTGGGCTTCTTGGCCAGGGAGGGATGCTTGGGGCCCACAGAGAAACCAAAACATGCTTGAAGAGCTGAAGGCAGGTATGACATGTTTTGAGGTGTTCCTCTCTGTTTCCTCCATGGTGCCACAGCCCATGATTGTTGTCTTCTGTATGTCCCATGGTCTCTCCATGCCCTCCAGTCTTCTCTGTGGCCCATCCTTTTTGCTCTGCCCATCCTCCCTTGGGTATATTTCTCTGTGCTACCAGTGCTGACAGAGAAGCTTTTAAGGCTTCTACTCAATAGTGGCCAACAGCCAGCTCATCATCCAGTTACATCATAGTCACACAGGATGTACATCTGAAAGGTTACATAAGATAGCTGTACATATGCATGCAGGGGGGTTACACAACCATGATTTGTTGTTGTTGTTAGGTGCCCTTGAGTTAGGTCTGACTCATAGCGACCCTCATAAAGTTTGCAATGGCTGTTTCTCAGGATAGTTTTGGGAGTGGATTGCCACAGCCTTCTCCCGTTTTTGTGGTGCTGGGGATGGAACCTAGGTCCTTCGAAAGTGCAGAGCAGCACTCTACCTACTGAGATAAACCGCAGCCCAACCATGATGTAGCATGACATATAAGGGGGATAATCAGCCATTGAAAACCTTATGAGGGTCACTATGAGTTGGACTTGATGGCACTTAACAACAACAACAACATAAAGCACATGTGTGTGTTAGGGGCTCATATTGTTTATTTTTTTAAGTATTTCTGCCTGTTTTTATTTATGTTATCATCTGGGTCAGCATGACCTGGCTCAACATCTGCACTCACTGATTTATATAATGGCTATTAAGCACTTTCCATTTATTAAGCACCTACCAACTACACACTAGACAGGTTATTATAATTCTTGTTGTTTTTGTTGTTAGGTGCCATCGAGTCGGTCTCCGACTCATAGCGACCCTCATAGGGTTTTCAATGGCTGACTGTTTCGGGATTGCCTTGGGAGTGGATTGTCAGGCCCTTCTCCCATTTTTGCTGTGCTGGGAATTGAACTTGGGACCTCAGAGACTGCAGCGCAGTGCTCTACCAACTGAGCTAAATCCCAGCCCATAATTCTTGTTAGCCATTTTAAATTGTAATTTGTTTTCTGTGGACATGAGAAGTGTTAATGGAAAGTACTTAACCATTTTAGTAGGCTAAAATATTTCAGAATGTTGAACCATTTAGTTTGTTATAAAACATGCTACATTTTTATATGGGAGAGAATTAAACTGATAAGGCATAAAACAATGTCAATCTTCCTGTCTTTTCTCTCTATTTCTTCTCTATTTCTATTGAATAAAACCGTCAGGAGTTCTACAGTTGGTTTATCTTCATGCACAATGGATCCTTTATAACTGGTTCATGTTTTTAGAGGATTAGTACATATTCTTTCTTTCTTAAATGTTCAGAATCAGTTGAAAAGTAGGAAACAGGAGATGAACAAATTACAATAAAAATGTCAACTTTTTAAAACTGATAAGCTGATTGGAAAACATGGCTTTATATTTGTACCTAAGGATTTTTTGCTCACATTTTTGGTCTACCCTCATTCCCTTTAGTTCTTGAGAGTTACTTCTGATTTGCGGAGGTATTTGGTTATTTATCATTCAGATTTATTGAAGTTTATTATTTCAAGAGAATATAGGGCATATGAGGAAGAAAGAACAAAGAATTTCTATTGTTCCTGGCCTCTTGACACATTAGTCCTGCCCAATACAGAGACACTAGCCAACTGATACCACTTATTGATCAGGGAACTGAGTTGAAACTAGTGCAAGGTGGACCAAGAGGCTTTTAAATTTTTAATTTGTTTTTCCTACTTACAGGGTCTTTTCAGATGTTACTCCCACTGGAGTTCTCCCACTTCTTTACATAGTTAACTTCTCATTTGTCAGCTGTCTGCTCATTTTCACTTTCCCTAGGGGAAAGGTAGAACACTCTGTGGGCTTTAGTTATCACTGGGTTGTTTAGGATGTTCTGGAAATCAAACGAGCACATAGACTTTTATGTGTTTCTCTGTGTTTTGCTTTAAAGATAGTGAACAGCTGTGGTTTTTAAAAAAGATGGTACCACAAAATGAATGTATTTGTAGAACATATTACCATTGTTTCATTTTCTCTGTCTCTCTCTTTTTTTCCCACAGTACTTGGGTTTGAACCCAGGGCCTCCTGCATGTGTGTTTTGCAAGTGCTGGACCACTGAGCTGCACTTCCAGCCCATTGTTTTACTTTTTGAGACAGGGTCTCACTAAATTATGCAGACTGCCTCTGGTCTTGAACTTACAATCCTCCTGCCTCTGCCTCCCAAGTCACTGGGATTATAGGTTTGTGCCCACTGCTCCTGGCCTTTTCTTTTCTCTTAATGTGGACTCAGTGGACTCTGATTTAGTAGCATATATAGGTATCCTTTGAGGTGTATTCTTAAGTAGTGCTATATTAGTAATTGTACTGTTGTTGTTGTCATTAGGTGCTGTTGAATCAGGTCCAACTCGTAGCGACCCTCTTAGGGTTTTCAATGTCTGATTGTTTTAGGAATTACTTTGGGAGTATGAGAAGGTTTAAATCAGTGTCCTACAGTGTGTTCTGGTTTGGGTTATGTTCAGGGAAATGAGGAAGTTATGTTCTATGTTTACCTGCTGTGTTTTCATGGTATTTAAATATTCTTATCCAGTGAGCAAAAATGAATCTTTATGGGACCTTTGTGTAAATTAGGAAAAGGAACTCATCTTTTGCAACCTAACTAGAAAAGGAGTCCTTCTCTGGTCTAAAAGTCCTTGGTTTTACATTGAGAAGATGACAGCTTTAGAATCAAAACAATCTCTTCTCTCTGTGTACTCTGCCTCATACTAGGGTGTGTAACTTGGTAGTTTTGCCTTTGCCTCTTCTCTCAGCCAAATGCTTCTGTTCACTGTATAATCCATATAACCATGTCTGATAACTGCTTATTTATGCATTTCTCATATTGAAAACTACATGTAATGAAGCCATTTTTTTATTTCAAGTTTTTAATTCATCTTCTGGAATATTCTTAATTGTATAGTGTGGTTGTATTTGTGCTTTGTGATGCATATACAGAATAGACCTTGGACATTAGAATATATTAAGTGGTAAAGGGATCAAGGGGGAAGCAACATAAAGATGACACTGGGGTACCTAATTATCTCAGATTGGTTTTGATGTGATATTTAAGCTAAATCTTAAGGAAGATATTAATTGTAGGTAACATTTAAAGCATATCTTATATGGATCATTCTGTTTTAATACTTTATTAGCATTCACATCTTAACTCTAGGAGATTGCTGCCATTATTATTCACAGTTCTTAGGTAAGGAAGCTGTGGCACAGAGGATTTAGGACTTGGCCTATATGATTATAGGATTTACTTCAGTTTGGAGCAAGGATTCAAATCTGGACAGTTTGGCCTCTAAACCCATGTTCTTAGTCCCTGTGCTTCACTGTATCTCAACACATGGAGGCTAGGTTTGGAGGTCTGGAGGAGGTGGGCCTAGGGAAGAGGGGAGAAAGTCAAGAGTGTTGTGGTACAGATGCTTCTGAGGGTAGCGAACAATCATATGCATAGGTTTGGAGGTCTGGAGGAGGTGGGCCTAGGGAAGAGGGGAGAAAGTCAAGAGTGTTGTGGTACAGATGCTTCTGAGGGTAGCGAACAATCATATGCAATCCTGCAGTGGCTTGAGGGATCTTGGTTCTTCTGAGAGAAGTGCAGGTAGTGTATTCATGAAAGATTGGTGAGTGATGAGGGTAGGAAGTTAAATGGATTTAGATAATCAAAGACTTTGTATACCATTCTTATGTTATTCTGAAGTCCTCGATTGCTCTGAGGACAATAATCTATATAAATTCCTTTGGTCTCCTTTTAGTTCAAAATGAATCCTTAATGTTAGTTCCTTTAAAATCTGTTTCAATGGAAGGAATGGAATTAGGGTGGGAAATATAGTAGAAGATGAGCCTAGAGACATGTTGGGGTGTCTGTTATGTAGGCTTTGAACACCAGCGTAAGGAGTTTGCTTTTGCTTGGTAAAATGGAGAACCCATTGTAGGCGATTAAACATAGGAGTGGCATGAAATCAGTCTTAAAAGGATCATTCACCACTTGTTTAAAGTAGACTATAACAGGGCAAGAATAGAGAAAAGAGACCTACTAGGACAGATGTAGTTGCAGTATTTGAAATGAGCGATGGTTTGCTCCAGGATAGCAGCAGTATAAGTGGTGGCAAGACTTAATTGCCTGCAGCCACACATCTTGGAAGCTAAGCAGTGTCGGGACCTGGTTAGTACTTCAATGGGAGACCACCTGGGAACACCAGGTGCTGTAGGCTTGGGAGAAGGACTCATCAACCCACTCCTAAAAAAAAATCACCAGCCATTGAAAACCCTATGAATAGCAGAGAAGCACTAACAATACTGTTTTGCCTGTTGTGTGTAGAGTCGCTACAAGTCGAACACTGACTCCATGGCACCTAATGACAACAACAAGACAACATAATTAGAATCTGGATATATTTGGAAGGCAGAGTCAATAGGATTTGCTAACATTGAATGTGGGGTTTTAAAGGAAAAGAGGAATTAAAAATTATTTCAAGTTCATTGTTCTTGACAACTGAAAGGATAGGGATGCCATCAGCTCTAATTGAGTGTTGGTTGTTGTTAGATGCCTTGGAGTCATGTCCGACTCTTAAGAGACCCTCATAGGGTTTTCAATGGCTGATTGTTTCAGGATTGCCTTGGAAGTGGACTGCCATGCCCTTTTATTTTTTCATGGTGCTGGGAATCGAACTGGGGACCTCAGAGACTGCCGAATGATGCTCCACCAACTGAGCCAAATCCCAGCCCCTGAGTGTTGGTAGAGCAGGTATATTAGTAACTGAGACTTGATTATGGTAAGTTTGACATACCTATTATGTAATTAAGTTGAAATACCAGTGAGTTGGATGTGAATCTGGACTGGAGATAACAGCTTAACACTGTGAAAGCTTTTGTGTGTGTCTCTGTATATATGTATGTACATAGACACACATAAATGCAACTTAAATGATTTGTTTTTCAGTAAATATCAGGAACATTATATATATATATTGTCCATATATATTCTCTGTAATATAACAATTGCCACATGGTATTCCATTGTACTGATGTACTGTTATTTGGTTTAATCAATTACTTTTTATCACCCGTTGGAAGACTTTTTAATAAGTGGTAATAAATGCCATGGAAAGCAAGAATTTTAGTTTAGACTTAAGCACAGTTTTAACTGATTGACAGTTTTTTATGTTGTACTGGTATTTGAGAGTTTGAAATTTCATGAATTACTTTTAAAATTTCTAGGAATATTATTCAAATGTTCATTAAAAAAATAGCCAGTTATAAAAAATTCTACATCATACTTGTTCTGTCAAGTAAGTGATTTTTACGTTGTTTGAAGGTCAGACTAAGCACTTTTTATTTTACTGTCTTACTAACGAGTGATTTATAGTGCTCCTAATTGTCTGATTGTTGTCCAAGAATTCTCCAGTCAACTGTTCTTTAACCAATTGTTGTGTCATTCTTTATAATCGTCTTTATTGAACAAGTCATAGGCTTCTCATTGTACTCTCCTCAATGTAATTCTTGCTCATAAGTTGTTGTGCTTTGAAGAAATTAGTTCTTTCTTAATGACATTTAAGATGAAATCAAACATTTAGTTGTTAGAAAAAGTAACAGCTGTGACTTTGTAAGCTACTGTTAGTGGCTTTGGAAGCTAGTTGTTGGTTAGCTGGTTGTCATAATGAGGTCATTTTCCAAAAGAAGATGAAGTTATTTGCCATCTTGTTTTAGTCATAGAGGGCTTTTTCTTTGCTTCAACATTCTCAAATTACATATTCTCACTCACTTATTTTCATAGTTGCTAATACTATCATGGGATAAGACAATGATGGAACTTTTGAAAGGCAGCTGTTGGTATTTAACATGTTCAGTATGTGATTTGTATTTTGTACCACAGTTAGGAAAAGGTCTGTATAGATTTGAATATTGTTAATTTATATTTCCTAATGAGAAAGCAAAGTAGTGCCTGGAATTCTGTATGTAATTTTCTGTACACAAAATAAAGAATTCTATCAAGAATTATGTACTCCGGTTCCTGTAGGTCCATGATTTAATCAGAGCCATGTAATCACTACCTGCTCTAATGCTTGTTGCTTTATCATATATCGCTCTACATTTCTGGAGGGTCTCTGGCCCTCAAGATCCACTTGTGATACAAAGTTTATGGGTGGTAGAAAGGGTAATAACTGTCCCACTTATTTTTGTTTATTTTCACTGATGCTTGAATTCGTTTTTCTTCTGGGTTGTATCCTATATCAACCTGTACATTTACTTTAGCATGAGGATTCCAGACATATCAGCATGGGTAATTCTAGATACTTAATGACTGTCTGATCCCTGTCTCCTTTTCTTTGTAATAAAAAATAATTACAGTGTTGTTATACAATAATATAAAGTGATTTGTGTCATTTAGACAGTCCTAGTAGAGAAAAGAATTTCTATGAGGTACCATAATTTAAGATAGTAATAATTAAATGATTTGATGTCAGTGGGATAAAATGGGAAAGCCAAAATAAATTCAGTCACATTTAAGAATTTAATATGAGTTATAAAGCAAGAATAAGTGTTAAAGAGTTTATCATATAAAGAATTTAATACATATTGGATAGAGTATAATATAAATATGAAATCACAAACATTTATAGAAAACAGAAGTATATTGTCTTTGAAGGTATTATACAAAATAGTATCTGATGGAAGACCAAAGTACTAAGTAGTAGTAAAGTATATTGTATTAGTTATGTGTTCCTACATTAATGCTGTCTAACACAGAACTCCAAATTCTCTATGGCACATGACAGTATTTTTTGCTTATGTGTTAATGATGGGCAGCTGAACAGTTCTGGTAATCTAGGATGGCTTTAGCTGGAGTAACTGGTTGACTTGGTTTTATTTTCTTTTATAATTCAGTGGTCTTGCTTAGGTAGGTTCTAATGGTGTTATCAGAGGTAATACAGAGCAAAACATGCAACTGAGGTTTGCAGACTGATCTTGCACAAGTGTACAATGACTTCCACTTTAGAGTAAATCATAGGCCAGCTAAGGTCCAGGGATGGGAAGTGGATAGTGTCCCTTTAGTGTGAGGAATTGCAAAGTCTCATGAAAATGGTACAGATGTGAGGAGAGATGAAAAATTGAAGTTGTCATCTCCATCTATCTCACATCTTCTAAAGCAACAAAAACCAGTGAACAGTTACTCCTTCAGTGCATAGCTACTTTTTCTTTACATAGCATTTGACCATAATGCTATATGTTTTTACAACTTTTCTTTTTAAAAAGTCATTATGACTTATTTTGTACATTAGTCAATATATCTCTATATTATGCTTTTTAAAAGCTGCAGTTTTTTATATTAATTTTTTAACGTTAACTGTTACTCAGTACTGTTTCTGGCATAAATCCTACTTAGTTGTGTTGTGTTATCCTATTTATATTCCAGTATAGTATGTTAAGGTTTAGCTCAGTTGTTGCTTGCTCTGCGCACTCGGAGACACTGGGTTCAATAACTGCCAAAACAGGCAAAGGTCCTGGTTGCCCACTCCCAAAATGATCTCGAAACAATCAGCCATTGAAAACCCTATGAATAGCAGAGAAGCACTGACATAGTACCGACACGGCACAATGTTGGGGAGTGTTTCGTTATCTTGTACATAGGGTCACAATGAGTCAGACTCAAGAGCACCTAACAACAACATAATATGTTTACTCAACTTTTTTATTAATATTTTAGGCTGCTATATGTGTATATTTGAATTTGTTTAAATTTTTGTACAATAAATAGCAATGCAGCAAGTATCCCTGGGACCGAATCTTTCATGCATTTATAATGTAAATTCTATGACTAGAATTTTTTTAATGAAAAACTTATTTCTGGGGAGAAATAGTGTACATAACAATTATGTATGTGTTTGCTTGAATGTATTTAAAAAAACTCTCTGGAAGGATATGCAAAAACATAATATTTGTTGCCCTCTGGTAAGAGAACTGGGTACCTGGCAGACAATAGTAAGATGAAGACTTTTCAGCCTGTATTTCTTTACTTTTTTAACCCATTGAATAGCGATCTGGGTAATATTTAGTCACAAAGTAACATTTATACATGTTTTAAAATTTTCAAATAGTCTTTAGCCTTTTAGAAAAGTTCTAAAAATAAGATAGAGAATTCGTGTGTATTTTTCACTCAGCTTTTCCTAATGTTAATAGCTTACCTAATCATAATGCAATTATCAATACCAGCAAGTGGCATTTAAAAAACAATGTTGTTGTTGTTGTTAGGTGCCATCTAGTCAGTATCCAACTCATAGCGACCCTATGTACAACAGGCTATTGTCAGTGCTTCTCTGCTATTCACAGAGTTTTCAATGGCGATTTGATTTTTGGGAGTGGGTTGCCAGGTCCATCTCCCACACTTACAGCACCTGGTGTTCCCAGGTGGTCTCCCATCTAAGTACTAACCAGGTCCGACCCTGCTCAACTTCTGAGATCTGACGGGATC
Source organism: Pedetes capensis (assembly GCA_007922755.1). NCBI lineage: Eukaryota > Metazoa > Chordata > Mammalia > Rodentia > Pedetidae > Pedetes > Pedetes capensis. The sequence continues at coordinate 62,489 of VMDO01005838.1, read as the reverse complement.
AGATGCTACAGGGCTATGGCTGAAGGGTTAAAAATAATAGTATGAATTAAATTGTAGATTTTATTTAAAGTTCCCTGGTTATTCCTCTAAATGCATTTTTTTTTTTTGCCTTCCAGAAATCAGGCTAGCATCCCACATTGCATTTGTCAACTTAATCTCTTCCAATATGTGACGGTTTGTCATTCTTTCCAATGACAATTAAGATGAATACTAACAGTCATTTTGTAGAGCATCCAGTGGGTGATTTTAAAAGGAATATATGTATATATATGAAAACATTTAAAATAAAGTCACAGTGACTTTTTTCCTAAAAACACAGAGTAAAACATAAATCTCAAAAAGAACACAGATGATGTGTATACATCTCAATGAATTTTCACAAACTGAACACATGTACACAACCAGCGCACATACCAAGAAGAAGATTGGCTTCATCTCAGACTTGCTTCCTCATGCTCTCTTCCAGTCACTGATCCTTCCACTTCCACATTTGTCAGTTCATTTCTGAAGTTAAGATTAATGTGATACCAGAAACAGAAATCCCAAGCAAACTACAAACTATTACTTATGAATATAGGCACAATAAAATCTCAACAAAATGTTGTTGTTTGTCGTTATTGGGTGCTGTTGAGTCAAATCCAACTCATAGCTATCCCTCTTAGGGTTTTCAGTGGCTGACTGTTTTGAGATTGCCTCAGGAGTGGATGACCACATCTTTCTCCCATTTTTTTTGGTGCTGGGAATCGAACCTGGGTCCTCAGAGAGGGCAGAGCAGCACTCTAAGAACTGAGCTAAACCCCAGCTCCAACAAAATATTAGGCATGCATAAAAAAGATTTTATACCAAAACCAAGTGGGATTTATCCCAGGAAAACGTCCAAGATCAATTGATATAACAGCTTTGTCACTAAAATAGACAATCCAATGACCAATGCAACAGACACAAAAACAATATTTGACATAATGCAGCACCTTTTAAAACTAAATATACTCAGCAAACTAAAAAAGGAAATCTACAAAACCCCACCACCTTTATCATATTTAATGGTGAAAGACTGAAAGGTTTCCCCCTGAAATTAGAAATAAGAAAAGGATATCTTCTTTTATGGTTTTTACTCCACATTATGTTAGAGGTTCTGGTCAGGGAAGTTGAGCAACAAAATCAAACAAAGGCATCTGTATTAGAAAGGAAGAAGTCAAATTCTGCTTGCAAATGATACACGTAGATTGAACATTGTAAGGAATCCACAAGCAACTATTAAGAAGCTAATACATGAATCCAGAGGTTAAAGGGTTCAAAATTAAATAAAAAAATCAACTCTATATCTACATACTAGCAGTGAACAATCTCATAATGGAAGTAAGAAAATAGTGTCATTGAAATTAGCATCGAAAATGAGTAGAAATAAATAACTTGTACACTGAAAACTATAAAGAATCAATGAAAGACTCAATATAATTAATATTAAACTTTAGCCTACTCTTTTTTTTTTCTTTGTGGTAGAAACAGGCAGGCTAATTTTAAATTTCATAAGGAAATGCTAAATTCTGGAATGGAAATGATTTATATTTTCAGTCTTGTTGTTATTGTTAGGTGTCCTCGAGTTGGTATCCGACTCATAGCGACCTTATGTGCAACAGACAAGCTCATGCTTCTCTGCTATTCACAGAGTTTTCAATGACTGATTGTATTTTGGGAGTGGCCTGCTAGGTCCTTCTCCCAAGCCCTCAGCACCTGGTATTCCCAGGTGGTTTCCCATCCAAATACTAATCAGTCCTGTCCCTGCTCAGCTTCTAAGATCTGACAGGAGTGGATGCCACAATGGTATGGCTGCAGGCATTTTGGGTCATAGGTTAGGTTAGGTTAGGTGCCATCGAGTCGGTATCCGACTCATAGCGACCCTCATGGGGTTTTCAATGGCTGACTGTTTCTGGATTGCCATGGGAGTGGATTGCCAGGCCCTTCTCCCATTTTTGTGGTGCTGGGAATTGAACTTGGGACCTCAGAGACTGCAGCGCAGCGCTCTACCAACTGAGCTAAATCCCAGCCCTTTTTTGGGTCATATGGGGTCCCAAATAGGCAGCACAACCTCAAAAAAGAACAAAATTTGAGGACTCACGTATTGATCTTAAAACTTACTCAAAGCCGCAGTAATCAACACAGGGTGGTACTGATATATAGATCAGAGAATCCTGTGTTAAACATCTAGGGCAGACATACAGATCGGTGGAACGTAATTCAGAGTCCAAAATAAACCCTCACATTTATAATCAGTTGATTTTTGACAAGAACTCTCAAACAGTTCAATAAGGAAAGAATAGTTATTTAATAAATGGTACTGGGACACATGCAAAGGAAAGAACTTTTTTGCTTATACCACACACAAATACTAACTCAGAATGGGTCCTGAATCTAAATGTAAGAACTGTGGTACAGTTTGGATTTGGACTGTCCCCCCAAGACCCATGTGTTGAAGACTTGGCCCCGAGCTAGTTGCACTATTAGGAGCTGGTGGAAATTGGGAGGCGGGAGACATAGGTCATTGTGGGTGTGTCCTTGAAAGGAATATTGTGATCCAACGCACTTTGTCTCTCAACTTCCTAGGTATCATGAGGTAAATTGCTTGGCTTCAGCATATATTTCCTGCCATGATTTTCTCTTTCACTCTAGCCTGCAGGCAACAGGGCTATCTGACCATGGGCTGAAACTTCTGAAACCGTTGTTGTTGTTGTTGTTGTTAGGTGTCCTCAGGTTGGGGCCCATTCATAGTAACTGTGTCTTTGTACAACAAAATGAAACACTCTTTGACACTGTGCCATGCCTGACACTATGTCAATGCTTCGCTGCTATTCATAGGGTTTTCAATGACTGATCATTTTGGGATTATTTTGGGAGTGAGCTATCAAAAACCAAAATAAACAGTGTTTATCTCAAATTTTGTCACAGCAACAGAAAGCTAACAACTAAAACCATGAAATTCTTGGAAAGAGATCTAGGAATAAATGTACCTGATCTTGGATTAGGCAAAACATTTTTAACAACAACAAGAACAGAAGTTAGGGGGACAAAGAGGAGTTAAAACTCCTAACATTTCTTCAAGGACACATCCTTCAAGGATACACAGGTATGTTTGGCTAATTGCTTAGAATAAGAAAAAGTTCATGTCAGTTGTCTTGTAAAAAATGTGGTGTGGTTATTTTGGAGCTTATATTTAAGTGATCTCCAATTAAATCATTCATTAAAGAAAAATATTCTAGCTGGGTGTGGTGACATATTTCTGTAGTTCTAGGTCATAGGTTGAGGCAAGAGGAGTGAAAGCATCAGGCCAGTCTGGGCAACTTAGCAAGACTCTGTCTCATAATAAAAATAAGAGTAAGAACAACAACCACAATAAAAAAAGCAAAGCCAACCAAACAAAAAGAGTTGGATTTATAGCTCAGTGGTGGACTGTTTCCTAGTATGAGCAAGATCCTCGATTCTTTCCCCAGTGCTGCCCATCCCCATATACAGAAAGTGCCAAAAACATGTATGTGTATTTTGAGATAGGAAAAAAGTCTATTAAAATTGTAATATTCAATATAAACTTATATCAAAAGATGAATATGTCACATTTGACTTCTGCAATTAAAAGGGGTGTGCAAAGTGGTTACTATAGCAGAAGAAACAGGACTTGTTACTGTGTGAGGCCTCCTAGATCTTTCCTTGTGCACATCACCCACAGTACCATACCTCTCAAACTTATTACAAATGTATGCAATTGTTAGACATATTGTTAGGCATGTTGGAGGTTCCATGGCATACGCCTCCATTGTCCTCCTACTTCCACAATGTTCTTGAATTTCAAATACCACTTCAAAATGGTCTTGTGCTCCTTAAATAATAACCTTTCTTCTGCCATTTTCTTTTGATTGTCCTGCCTTTCGCATGGTGGCACTAGCATTCGTTTGATTAACACTGTCTGTTGAGTGAACATCATACTATGCGTTGCTACTGTAATTTAATTCAACTTCAAAAAGTAATACGTAGATAACATCTCTTGAAATGTGTAAAATTTTTGGCATCCCCCATATATCTTCATATATTTTCATTATGAGGGTTTTCTGTTGTGCTTGTAAGTTGGATGATGTATGTTTTTTCTTTTCAATTTTCTTTTTTCTTTTTTTTTAAAAAATAAAACAGACTTAGAAAGCACATATTTAGATGCTAAGCAATGGAAAAAACTCACCATTTACCATTAAATTTAATTGAATTTTCACATTTTAGAAGATTTTCCATTATTAATTGTGGTATTCCTTGTACATACACCCCTTTTTATTTTTGAAAGCATGAATTGGAGTTGCAAGATACAAATTGTTTAGGCCTCTGAGTCTTTTTCCTGTCACAGCAGCAGGATTATGACTACATTTAAGTATGGGGGCGATAGCCAAAGAAACGGTCTAATTTTTTTCAATGGTATTTTCACCTTAATGATTTTATTTCTCTTTTGCTTGTGAGTTTGGAAATCAAGGCATTCTATAGGAATCAAAGGCCTTGATTTCCAAATTAGAGGACTAACTTTTTAATTGTTGATGTTTCAACATAGGTGTTAAAGAGAAAAATCTGCTTATAACTTGTGTTGCTGTTGCTGCATAGCAAATATCCTAGAACTCAGCAGAAACAACTATTTGTATGGGCTTTCGCAGCTCTACTGCTCATTGCACATGTGAGGGTAGGCTGGTTGGCTCTGCTGTACATGACTTAGACTTTTAAAAAAAATTTTTTTTTTGAGACAAGATGTCACTATGTAGCCCAGGCTGGCTACACAGGTGATGATCTTGTTTTAGTCTCCCAAGGGCTGGGATTACAGATGTATGTCACCACACCTGGCTTTACACTTTGTCATTGGATTAGATGCTACCTAGGGCAAGTGATTTTTAGGGGTGGGTGATGGCCACAGTTTCCAGAAGTCTTCTTAGGGTAGTCTAGACTTTTAACTGTCACATGTCACATTTGCTCATTTATCATTGGAAAAAAAAGTCAGATGATAAATTTGTAGTAGAGGCAGAGAAGTACAGTTTACATTAAAAATGTTATTATTTTAATATACTACTTTTCAATTTAAATTTTATGAATCTTTTCAAATTGTTCACATGTCCCTGCATTTGTCAGTGCTACAGTGCTTTTAAAAAATAAAAACAATTTTGCCAAAGTTTATGATTTTTGTTCCTTCTTGATTGTTGGAGGTACTGCATCATTTTAATGAAGGGATTATAAATTTTTACCTAGCATTAAAGTATCCATTACTTATGATATCCACATTATAAGTAATTTGACCTTTTAACTTTTTTAAATGGTCTTTAGGGTACTGTTTATCATTTGAAATTGTGAAGTGATTTTTCCAAGAATAACTAACTACTAAACCTGTCTTGAATCTTCTTGTTACTTCTCTTCTTTGCCCTTCCTCCTCTTTTTTTTTTTTCCTTTTTTTCCCAAATGGTGTCTCCCTATGTAGCCCTGGCTGGCCTTGAACTTCCTGTGTAGTCCAGGCTGGCCTTGAACTTGGAATCCTCGTGTTTCTGCCTCCCAGGTCTGCGGTTACATACATGTGCCACCAAACCTGCCTTCCTCACCCCTTTAAAATTTTTTTATCAGGGAATTTTGTAAACATCATTTTGTTTGTGTTTTGAGACAGGGTTTAACTATTTAGCTTAAACTGGCCTGAACTCCTGATGTAGCCCAGGCTGACCTCAAACTCATGATCTTCCTGCCTCAGCCTCCCAAGTTCAAGGATTACAGGCATATGCCGCCACACGCAGCCCAACCTTTCCAAAGCTAGTGTTGACTGTGGTCAATTCAGACTAGTATATCTTTCCCAAAATTTATTTTTTGATTTAAAAATAAAATGTCTTGGCTGAATGCTATGTAACACAAGAACCTTGGTTAGGATTTTAATATGTAGCAATTCTCTCTTTTTTGGAAGATTATCCTGTAAAAAAAAGAAGTTTGACTTGTATTCTTCCAGAAGTTATGAATAAGTTCATCTTTGATCATCTTTTGGTAGATAAATTTTAATGTATGTCCATCTTCTCAAATATTAATCATTTTAGTTTTTGTAGCATTTTAACTATTTTCTATAGATTAATTGATCAAACATATACTTGCATCCATAATATACTCAGAATCTTTATTCAGAGAAATAGTATAATTTTTGTTGGATTGCTGCAGGGAGCACACTAGGGCCTCTACTGTTCATATACACAGCTTTTGGTCAACTCAGGATATATGACATGCTCATCAGACCCTGTTGGACTGTTTCATCTTCTGGAATTGTCAGTTAAATTCTTGGCTAGTCTGCTTGTCTAGTGTTCCATACTACAAGAGTCCATGTTAGCAGCAGGTGCTGGTTTTCATAGCCTTTTCAATTCTTGCTGAATTGCTGTGCTGATAGAACTTTGAGGGGGTGCAATCATGCTTGGCAAATATCACAGATTCATACTGGTTTTCTTTGAAGTTGTATATTCCCATAAATACATGCATCTCAGTTTGTTGTATTCTTCTGGTTGATCTACACAGTGGAAAATGTTCAATTTTCAACATTTTGTCCAGTTTTGTAAGAGTATTTGTTTCCTTTCTCACCATGTTGTGCCCAAAGTAAATTTCTGGTACCATTATCTCTTGTATGTTTGTTTGTTTGTTTATCTCTTGCCTGTTTGTTTTGTTAGCATCTTAACTCTTGTTCTTATTTCTATCCTTGCTTTCCCTATAATTTTTTTCTGCATGTAGCAACCAGAGTAAAACTTACAAAATACAAACCAAATTATGGACTTTTGTTGTTGCTTTAAACCCTTAGTGGCTTCATAGTTCACTCATTGTAGAAGCCAAACAGTGGGCATTGTGGCCTTGTATGATGTTTTCTTGTTACTTTTCTGACCTTTTTTCCTCTCAGCTTTTATTATACTAGTTTCCTTGAAGTTCCTCTTAAAATGTCAAGAATATTCCTATGCCAAACTCCTTGTACTTAATATTTTTTCTGCCTCAGATGCTTTTCCTTTAGATTCACATACACCACTTCCTCACTATCTTGAGCCTCTGCTGAAGTGTTACTTGCCCAGGGAGGCCTTCCCTTACTACCTTATAACATTTTGAGTTCCCTGACATTTCACCACATACACTAAATATAACCACTTAATCTTCTCCCTATCACTTTTTAACGTCTGATATGTATTGGCTTATTATCTGTCTACTCCATTCTAATATAAATTTCTCTAAGATAGAAGTTTTTGTTTTGTTCTCTGCATCTCCAAGGCCACAGATGTGCCTTTCACAAAAGAGTCAATTATTAAATATTTATTGGATCAATGAATGGATCCAAGACTTCTTAATGCAGATAGAACAACAGTAGAAGGGCATTTGTTAATAGATGGACCTTTTACAGTTTACATCCATACTTGGAGATAATTATACTGTGGTAAATACATGTTAGAAGTTCTTGTATAATGCTGCAATTTTCAAGAAATTGACTTAGCTTAATTTTGCTTGCAGAAGTCTACAAATGTTCTACTGAAGCAGAGTTCTTTGAGTTAGGCAAAGGAGGAGTAGAAATCTGCTTGATGGTAAAAGAAGCAGGAAAGAATTGTGAAAATATCCATGTCCAAGACAATCAGAGGAAAAAGAGAGCCTAATGAGATAATGGATGTATTGCAGGGGAATAAAATTCTGGAAAGCTCTTCAACTGTCAGGGTAATAGACACTTTGTATGTGAGACAATGCTGACTCATTAAGAAGAAACAATCTGAGAACATGTGCCAATTATTTCAGAATGTCTGTCTTTTGAAAATTGAACTAATTATAGTGTCATTAACTGTGATTGGAAATCCATGGGGCAATGCTATTTATGGGAAGAGAATTTCCTCAGTTATTGCCTTCTTGACTTTGAATGGTTATGTAAGGGTTTTGCTGCTTGATTTGACATTTCTTATCTTTCCTTTTTTTCTGAGTTGAAAGTATTAATGATGGTGGTTTTATTTCTCTGAGAAGCCCAGTTGGGCTTCTTTGCTGTTCCTGGCCTGGTTTCCAGTACAGTGCTTGGTCTGTCCAAAGGATAGAACAAATAGTTTACTTACTCAGGTTAAATATAGATCCCTGATTGAGACTTTTGTTTTTGTGACGAACATGGATATATAAAGATATCTGGAGACTGCCTTGATGTTGTGAAAGACTTTGACCCTTTATGCATCCCATGGAGTTTAAGTTGTTACTGATTTTCCCATTTTGTGACAGGGGAAACAGGAATGATTGGGGGAGGGGAATGAGTTAATTATGTTCTTCAATCTAGAGTGTAGAAGAGGGGGAACTTCTCACGAGGTATTCTGGAGAATTATAGTTTACATTTGCAAAGTCCTTTATAGTTTGTAAGCTAAGTATGTCTGACTTAATTCTTCATTTGAACCTTATTAAAACCTCATGAAACATGCACATTAGATGGTAATAAGTACATTTTGTATTTCGAAAAAAGCAAATCTTGAAAAGATGCATTGTTTGTCCATTGTGTTTCTGCTGTTAAGAAACCCTGAATCCATACTGATTCTGATTCTCAGCAGAGAAAAATAGAACAGCTAATACTTTAGTTCCAATCTCAAAAGCAAATGTGTAAAGAATAAATAAGAGTACTGAAAAGTAGGATTCCTTCTTTGCTTTTCAGTGAAGTCTGTTACACACACACACACACTTTTTTTTTTTTTTTTTACAAAGAACTGCTTATTATAAAGAACAGGAAAGGAGCATGGTAAAAAGATAAGTGCTGTGTGATTTACCTCACTATCACACCTACCTCTGAGCTCACTGTCTAGTTTGAAGCAGACATATAAACAAATCATTATAATATGGCATGAGTAATGACTTAACTGAAATATAATAACTTGTATACTTTTTTTTTTTTTTCCAGTACTAGGGGTTGGACCCAGGGCCTTGCGTTTGCATGCTCTGCAAGTGCTGGACCACTGAGCTGCACCCTCGGTCCATTTTTTTTTTTTTAACTTTTTTGAGACGGGTCTCGCTAAATTATGCAGACTGCTTCTGGTCTCGAACTTGCGATCCTCCTGCCTCCGCCTCCCGAGCCACTGGGATTACAGGCGTGCGCCACTGCACCTGGCTCGTATAAGTTTTTAAAAAATAATAGTTTGAAGCATGTCAGTATATTTGTCTTTACTTACATCTCATCTTCCACTATATCTTAATATTCTTTGCTCCAGCTTTCAAAATTATTTTAACAATAGCCTCTTTAAAACCTCTTATCAGTCATTATTTTTTCACCAATGCCTTCTTATTCCCATAATTCTAGGTCTTTATTGTGCTCTTTGCAGTACTTTCAGTTACTAATGTTATTTCTGCCCTATAGTACTAGAATTTCTTTTATACTTGAGAAGGTGTCCTTTTTGAATGTTGGTCTTCAGTGCTCAGCTCAGTGCTTGGCAATTAGTAGGTGCTTGATGAAGGTTGATGGGGGTAAATTGAATTGTCTAACTGTAGCTTTAGTTTTGCTACATTCTTCTGAGTTCATATCACTAATCCTATACTTCAAATAAGGTAACTACTCTGTTGTGGAGTTATTTAAAGTCTAACATTTGGTATGTGTTAGAACCAAGATACCATTTGTTTTCTTGTGTTCTACCTGAGATTGTATGTTGTAGACAAATATTCAGCCAGCTAGCAGTGTGCTAGTATAGACTACTTTTGAAGTATATAGTATAGGATGTGTGCTAGTATAGTCTACTTTTGAAGTACTCTAATCGTGGAGAGTAGTGGAGACAGTAAAAATGTCTTAGAATCATTAAAAATTTGCAGTGGAGTGGATTTTTTTTCTACTTGAGATTTAGACGTTTCCAACCCCTCACTGAGGTATAATAATGTCTTAACAATTTGAGCTTAATAATCCAATTTTAGTTATTAAAGATGGCATTAATCTAGTGGGAAACTTTTCCTGTAAGAGGATCAGTGCAATGATCTTGAAGAAACTATTTAACACAATTTATTACTCTTCTTGGGCTGGGATTACGCTCAGTCAGTAGAGCACTGCTCAGCAGTCTCTGAGGTCCTGAGTTCAATTCCCAGCACCACAGAAATGGGAGAAGGACGTGGCAATCCACTCCCAAGGCAATCCCGAAACCATCAGCCCATGAAACCCTATGAGGGTCTCTATGAGTCGGACTTGACTCGATGGCACCTAACAACAACAACAACATTACTCTTCTTATTTCATTTAATGAGAAAATAATTTCTTTTTGCTTCCTCAACATAAATTTAATTTTCTTGAGAAGGGTAGCAAATAAAAGATAAAAGTTGGCTAGTGAACTTTCCCCATTTTTCTTATACTACAATTAAAAAATATTTTGAAAATACTTCTATAAAATACAGTTTTACTCTGTACCTTTTAAAAAGATACAGCTTCCAAGATCCAATTCAGTTTCTTAAATGCAATGAATTAATAAAGTACTTTGGCTTGCTTTGCTATTTATGTTCTTGTAGATGTTGCATTAACAATAATAGGTGGATATTTCTCAGTGAGATGTTTTTATTTAGTTTTCCTTAGTTCATTTTATTTTTGGTAATTAATTCACCACTAGCAGATTCCTGCTTTTCTGATAATACTACCACTGTGTTGGCCCAAATGAAATAAGATAGTTTTTTTTCTGTAAATTGAATTTGCTTACTTAATCTGATCTGGATTCCCTTGAATTTTATTTTATGTTGAAAATTGATGTTCTGGAAATAATTTTAATGAAGTAGGTAACACAATCTAAGTACAACTTATTGATAACTCAAGTTCATATAATTCTAAAGTAGCTTTTATCTTTCCTAGTGGAACATTTGGGCTTAGCTCAGTTGGTAGAGGGCTGCTCTGTACTGTCTGAGGACCCGAGTTTGATCCCCAGCAACACAAAAATGGGTGAAGGACCTGGCAATCCACTCCCAAAGCAATCTCGAAAAAATCAACCATTGAAAACCCTATGAGGGTCTCTGTGAGTCGGACATGACTCTATGGCATCTAACAAAAACAATGGAACATTTGCTTTATATAAAGTTTTTCTTAACAGAAAATGAGGTATAATAACAGTAGTGTTCTGAAATCACCAAGGGGCTTCTGTGTAGTGGTTACAATTTCATAGCAAGAAAAAATACATCTGGTAGAGTGGGAAAGGGTTATGTTTCCCTTACTTACTTACCTACTTACTTACTTACTTATTTACTTACTTACTTACTTATGTAATTAATTAATTAATTATTCAGCAAATAACTGTTTGCATCTGTACATTTCTGTAGCTTTTTGAATGATAGCCTTCAATTCTTTATCTTTCTCCCCTTTAAAACTTTCCTAGCATCTTTGTTTAGTATAGCCCAGACTTTATTTCTAAAGTAAAAGATTTTGCAAAGTGCTAGAAAATAGGATGTTGTTAGATGCCATTGAATTGGGTCCGACTCATAGTGACCAAATGTACAGCAGATTGAAACACTCCCTGACACATGCCTGGCACTGTGTTAGTGCTTCTCTGCTATTTGTAGGGTTTTCAGTGGCTGATTTTTTCAGTATTGCTTTGGGAGTGGATTGCCATGCCCTTCTTCCATTTTTGTGGCATTGGGGATTGGACCAAGGTCCTCAAAGAGCACAGAGTGGCAGTCTAAACCCCAGCCAGAAAACAGGATAGAAACAATAAAAGTTGTAGGGTGTCCAGCTGTCAAATACATAGAAGATGAATGGCATGGGTAGGTTTAGTACTCCCTGGATTATTAGTGTACTACTTCTTTTACATGTTTTTATGTAAAAGGACAGAGGATGGGAAGAAGAAAGAATGAAAGAAAGAGACAGATGAAGGGAACAAAGAAAGGATGGTGGGACCAGGAAGGAAAAAGAAAGAAAGGAAGGAAAGAGTCCAGAAGCAATATGTAGTTGCTTGTCAGTGGTAGTAGGGAAGAACAGAAGAGAACAACCTGTATATTCTTATCAGTGATTGTGGGCAGCAATGTGTGGTCATTGCTTTTTAGATTGCAATATTCCTCTATTCCTTGAGGGAAAGACTGAAAAAGTTTGCTAATACTGTAAATCTTGGTGAAAGTTCTGGCTCTGTATTTCCTTGAAGTTTGAAAGTAAACAATGGGAACTTTAAACACTGCTTTTAAATTGCAGATCACTTTGTATTCTATTTCTGTTCTTCATAGTCCTTTTGTTTCAAAGTCTTAGAAACTTGTTGCCATGTGCATCTTAATAACTTCTGTGGAATCTCCAGTGTGATTCCCACTCTGGAGGATGCTTTCCCTCATGTAAAGATTGTGGTAGGACAGGATGTAGGGGCTCAAATCATTTTCTTGATTGAGGGTGGCTTTAAAAATTTTATTTTGGTGCAGGGTGCAGTGGCACATGCCTGTAATCCCAGAGGCTTGGGAGGCGGAGGCAGGAGGATTGCAAGTTCGAGACCAGAGGTAGTCTGTGTAATTTAGCGAGACCCTGTCTCAAAAAGTAAAAAAAAAAAAAAAAAAAAAAAAAAAAAAAAAAAAAAAAAAAAAAAAAAAAAGGGCTGGGGGCACAGCTCAGTGGTCCAGCACTTGCAAAGCATGCAGGCATGAGGTCCTGGGTTCAACCCCCAGTACGGCAAAAAAAAAAAAAAAAAAAAAAAAAAGGCATAGTTAACAGTATGTAAAGAATGCTCAATGCAAAGTAAATTATATTTTAATACATAAAATAGATAGCTGTTGTATGGAGCTATGTAGACCGAGGCTGCATTCCCTTTTGGCTGCTTAATTGCCATGTGAAGACATTTGAAATTATATTACTTCTGTAGACATCAATTTCCTCACCCATGAAATGTGAGGAAAAGATAGATTTCGTATATGAATTATAATGAAATAACATAAATAATAAAATTAACATAGTGCCTAGCACATAGTAGATATATATATATATATATATATATATCTACATTTCTTTTCTAAGTTAGAGTTGTTTTCCTTTCCCCTTTATTCTTTCCTTTGTGTTTCTCTTTCTCTCTTCCTTTCCTCTCTTAATTGATCAAAGAACCCTATAGGTAGGAAATTGATGTGCAAATAATAATTTGTAACAAAATCACACTTAATCCTTTCTGGAAATGGTTTGCCATTTAAATGCCTACTTGGGTGAGTCTGTTTTTTTGTTTTTTGTTTTTTTTTTCCTCCCTCAGTATTGGTGTTGAACCCAGAGCCTCATGCATGCTAGGCAGGCACTCCACTACTGAGTTGAGCTGTCTCTTCAGGGCCCCCTTCTCTTTCTTTTTTCTTTTTTTCTCTTGGTCTCAAATTCGCTATCCTCCTGCCTCACTTTCCTGAGTTGCTGGGATTACAGGTTTATGCCATGGTGCTCAGTCTTGGTTGAATCTGTTTTTAAAAATATTACTAATTCTCAGCTGGGCGCGGTGGCGTACACCTATAATCCCAGCAACTCTGGAGGCAGAGGCAGGAAGAGTTCAAGATCAAGACCTGAGGCAGTCTGCATAATTTAATGAGACCCTGTCTCAAAAAGTAAAACCACGGGGTGGGGGTACAGCATAGTGGTCCAGTACTTGCAAAGCATGCAAGTGCGAGGCCCTCGGTTCAACCCCCAGTATCACACACACAAAAAAATACTACCAATTCTCTGCTTTGATTTCTGTTGTTATAAATATTAGCTGGGTCATTGATATAGTGAAATATTGTGGACAGATATGTCAGCTTAGCTGAGGAATTAACTGCAAGGACTAGTACTATGACACAGCTGGATCAAAAGTTTCGGTCAGTGATTTTCACCTTAGTGACTTTAACTGTAGCTCAGTTAATGCTTTCATATGTGTCTTTACCTTGAGCGTAGTTATCAGATTGTGATATTTTATTTTGCCATGGTTAGTCAGGTTGGTAAGAAACTTTTTCTTTGTTTAGAGATGATCTTTAATATTGGTAATTCCCATGAGATTTTTAGGTGCTAATATAAGATCCTTTGGGCTTCTTTGTACAACTATTCCCCAAGAAGTTGGCTTGTTGTTGTTATTAGGTGCCAGCCAGTGGGGTTCAACTCACAGTGACCATGTGTACAACAGAACGAAACACTCCCCTCTGCTGTGCAATGCCTTGGCACTATGTCAGTGCCTCTCTGCTCTTCATAGGATTTGAAATGGCTGATTGTTTCAGGATTGTTTTGGGAATGGGCTATCAGGTCCTTCTCCCATTTTTGTGGTGCTGGGGATTGAATTCAGTACTCTGCCAACTGAGCTCTGAGTTGGCAGAAGCTATTAAATATTTTTATATAGTTAATGCTATTTTATTCTTTTATTTGTTGAATTAAAATGTAGACATAAAAGATAGTGATCTGCATGTTAAAAGACCTAAGTATTTATAATTTGTTTATCATTAGTGTTAATATGCTTATAATTTTAAAAATGACTTACTGTGATTGTTTTTCAATCAGTAATGCTGGTAGAAAGCTGTTTCTTAGTTTGAGTTTTTCTAAACAGACTATTTAAGGCACATTGATTTTTAATAGGAAAAAATTGAATGTACAGACCTTGGCAGGTTTGGCCATGATTATTTAGATAAACCACAACTAATTCATAAAGTGCTGTGGACCCTTTAATAACTACCAAAAAATGGGCAGCCTGTCAATTTGGAAGTTTCCATCTAAAACATATTCTTTCAGTTGGCTCCTGAAAAACTCTCAGGCAGTAACCCTGCATGGAACTTAGTTTATTTACTGAGAAGAAGGAATGATTGAGTCAATTTACAAGAGATAAATCTGTGGTAGGTGTTACATGGTTGATTTTTAAACATACATCTCCCTCTTTTAGTTTATTTTACTTGCTAATATGTCAATTTTATTGATGAAGCCAGCAGTGCTCATTTAGAGGTATTTTTTCCTTCTTTCTAAGAAGAAAAGCAGTGCTTTTGTTAAGAATAACAAATTAGTTTTGCCAGAGTTAACTGAGTTCAAAGCTTAAAAGCCTCTAAAGAGGGTGATTAAGTTCTTTATTTAATCTGTGCTAAAACCTGAGAAAAATAACCATCCAAAGTTAATTTATATGTTTAAAGGTTAACTTATAATGGTAAATTGTAACATCCAATGTTATCTTCCATCAGATTAACTGAAATGAACCTGTCATTTCCAACATCAGGTTTGAACTTCAACATTATGCTGCCTTTAATGGAAGGGATCAGTGTAAACAACATCCAGGTTCCAACCAAGACCAGACCAGGCACCAGAGATACTAGTTTTTATATAGTTTGATTTTAAAAAGAGGAGATTCTTGTGCACTGAAAATTTCTGTTTTAAAGTGGGCACATTTCCCAGTGCAAATATGATACTTCTATACTAATCAGGATGGAGTTTTATCCTGTGATGGGACTTACATTTTGGGCTTTTCACCACATCATTGCTGTTTTCTATGTGGTCAAAAATAGATATAGAGTAAACCAAGCCCAAAAGTCAATTACAGGGTTTTATAGTGATGTACTGTGAAAAATTTGGTCGTGTTTTTCATTATACAGAATGTTCTTTCCAAAGACATAAACAGAAAAAGCACATATGTTTGATTTTAAAAATAACTCTGCTTAGCTCTTTTAAATGCTAGAAACATTTTGGATACTTTTAAGTGATCATCATCATAATTTACATGATAAACCCTCTATCTAAAGGCAGGCCTGGTTTATAATTATTTATTCAATTGTTCCCTCCCACCTTTAGAAACAATTTTTTTTTTTAATTAGGAAGCAACATAGACACTTTGAAAGTACTTCTAGTGCACAATTAAAAATTCTGGCCAACTCATCTTATTTCCTCATCTCTTAAGAGATGCAAATGCTAAGTGCAAATGCTAAAATTTGCTATATCACTTTGGGAGGGTATAAGCTAATTTGCAAGTATTATAGTATAAAAAGTATGAAAAATGAAAACCATTTGTCCACTATGAATTAATACTATGCTTAAAATATGATTTATGAAATCTAATTGCTAATATATTGCTAAAGTAATACGAATAGCACTTAAATTTTTAAAAATTAAACATTATATTTTTTAGGAAAACAGTCTCACAAAACTTTGAGTAAAATTTGTTAGATTTTATTGCAAGAGATATTTTGAAGCTTTGTAACTTAAAAATCTTGATTTTTATTAATGATTATTTGCCATTTTTTTCAGCTTAAATGTCAGTTAATTTATAGTTTGGAGATTATAAAATATGCAAATTAATGTTTCTTATTTCACACTTTACTCCTATAGTCAATCTCCATAGTGAGATTTTAACCTAAGGCAAATCTTGGTTTCTTTGCTTTATTGAAATGATTGCTTCCTTAGTTGTGAAGTCTCTTACCTGGACTTATAATTATGCATTTAGTCATACTCATGCAAACAACACTAGCACAATAGAAACTGAATGATAACTCTTTGTGAAGTTTGATAACTTCTCTCATTTCTAACAGGGTATGGACAAGAAAAATAAAAGTTATTTTCATATATACCCAAGGCACAGGGTATTGATTTGACTGATCAAGAGCCATTCTTTCCTCTTTTCTTTCTGAAAGAGCACTGATTTTGCTTAGAAATTCTAACATAATATATACCAGTTTGTGGTTGCTATGGATTGAATGTTTGTACCCGCCAAAATTTATGTTGAAATTTAATCGTAACAATATTAAGATATGAGACCTTTAAGAGGAGATTAGGCTCCAAGGGCTTAGCCCTCAAACATGAGATTAATGACATTATAAAAGGGTAAGTTCAGCTTCCCCTTGCTCTGTCCTGTCCGTCTGACTTCCATGCAGCAAGAAGACCTTGGCACAGCCTGACCTGTTGATCTTTGACTTCCCAGCCTCTAGAACTGCAAGCAAGTAATTTCTGTTCATTATAACTTACCCAGTCTGTGATATTCTGTTGTAGCAACACACAACAGACTTTGTGATCCTATTTATTTTTTAATCAGAAATTGGTTTAGAAAGGTTCATGTGACCTAGATCTAATCTGTGAGATAGAAGTCTGAGTAGCTTCTAATAACCTTTCTTTGCTGATAAAACAGTGGCCTGTAAAAGGCACCTCCTCTTCCATTGGGCAGGATGCCTAGAATTGCTTTATTGTTGCTGTTGTTAGGTGCCTCTAGTGGGTTCAGCTAACTAGTGTTATTAATATTACTAGAAAGTAAAAGATAGTAGTATCCTACACATGTGCTTTTGTTACCAGAGATTTGGGTGGAGCGTTGGTAGGCAGGACCAGAGAACTTGGCAGTGTAACCCTGGTCCTTGTACTGGGATATGAATGAATTCATATTTGACACCAAAGTTACAGTAGAGCATGTAGATAAGGTCTAATAAAAGATTTATTGTTGTTAGGTGCTGTCGAGTCGAGTCTGACTTATAGCGACCCTATATACAGTGGAACGAAACACCCCCCCCATTCTGTGCCAGGCGCACGATCTTATTTATGTTTAAGACCATTGTTGCAGACATTGTGTCAGTCCATCTAGTGGAGGGTTTTCCTTTTTTTCCATTGACCTGCCACTCACCCAAACATGATGTCTTTCTCCAGGGATTGGTCTCTCCTGACTACATGTCCAAAATACGTAAGATGCAATCTAGCCATCCTTGCTTCCAAGGAGCATTCTGGTTGCACTTCTTCTAGGACAGATCTATTGGTTCTATTGGCGATCCATGATATATTCAATATTCATCTCCAGCACCATAATTCAAAAGTATCAGTTCTTCTCTTGTCTCCCTTGTTCAATGTCCAGTTTTTACAACCATACGATGCGACTTAAAATACCATGGCATGAGTCAGGTGCATCTTTGTCTTCAATGTGACATCTTTACTTTTCAGTACTCTAAAGTGATCTTTTGTCACAGCTTTCCCCAAAGCAATGTGTCTTTTGATTTTTTGACTGATGCTGCCACGGGTGTTGATTGTAGAGACAAATAAAACAAAATCACGGAAAACCTCAATCTTTTCTCCATTTGTTGTGAAGTTGCATACTGACCCAGTTGTAAGGATTTTTGTTTTGTTGATGTTGAGTTGCAGTCCATACTAAAGGCTATGTTCTTTGATCTTCATCAGCAAATGTTTTAAGTCCTCTTCACTTTCACCAAGCAGAGTTGTGTCATCTGCATAACACAGATTGTTAATGAGTCTTCCTCCAATCCTGATGCTGTGTTCTTCCTCATAAAGTCCAGCTTCTTGGATTATTTGTTCAGCATATAAATTGAAGAGATATGGTGAATGTATACAGCCCTGACATACACCTTTTTCAACTTGAAACCAGGAAGTGTTTCCTTATTCTAGTCAAATAGCTGCCTCCTGGTTCATGTACAGATTCCACATGAGTACAGTTAGGTGCTCTGGTATTCCCATTTATTGAAGTGTTATTCATAATTTGTTATCCACACAGTCAAATGCCTTTGCATAGTCAATAAAACATAGATAGACATCTTTCTGATATTCTCTACTTTTGGCTAATATACATCTGACATGAGCAATGACATCCCTGGTTCCCTGCCCTCTTCTGAATCCTACTTGATTTTCCAGTAATTCCCTGTCTGTATACTACTGCAGTTGCTTTTGAATGATCTCTAGTAAAATTTTGCTTGTGTGTGGTATTAATGATATTGTTCGATAGTTTCCACATCCAGTTGGATCCCCTTTTTTGGGAATAGGCAGAAATATGGATCTCTTCCAGTCAGTTGGCTAGGTAGCTGTTTTCCAAATCTGTTGGCATAAACATGTTAGCACCTCCAGTGCTACATCTGTTTGCTGAAACATCTCATACTATGCACATTCCATGTTCCAATTATTAATGGATGTTTACACTTATTTCTCCTCATTTTGATTCATGCCATATTAGCAAATGGAGGTCCCTCGGGCTTTACTCCATTTATGTCATCAAGGTAGACTTTACTTTGAGGAGGCAACTCTTCCCCAGTAGTCTTTCAAGTGCCCTCCAACCCGGGGAGCTTGTTTTTTGGCACATACCTGACAGTGTTTCTTTGCTATTCATAGAGTTTTCAATGGCTAAGTTTTTTCGGGAGTGGTTTGCCAGGTTCTACTCCTTAGTCTGTCTTAGTGTGGAAGCTCAGCTGAAACCTGTCCATCATGGGTGACCCTGCTGGTGTGTGTGTGTGTGTGTGTGTGTGTGTGTGTGTGTGTGTGTGTGTGTGTGTGTATTTGAAATCTTATATATAATTGCTACAAGGGTGTAAATCTGGTCCACAGAGCCAGGCTGGCTATCTTAAAATTCCAGCTTTTCCTTTACTTAATGTTGTAACTTCGGGCAGTTATTTAATCTTTCCATACCTCATTTTTTCTTACTATAAAAATGGAGCTGATATTCATATTGGGGCTGAGGTTTAGCTCAGAGTGCTCCTCTGCACACTTTAAGGCCCTGGGTTCAATCTTCAGCACTGCAAAAAATGGGAGGATGTGGCAATTCACTCCCAAAGCAATCCCCAAACAATCAGCCATCGAAAGCCCTGTGAATAGCAGAAAAGCACTGGAGTAGTGCCCAGGATGGCTCGGTGTCAGGGATTGTTTTGTTCTATTGTTTATACGGTCACTATGAGTCAGACCCAACTGTACACATCTGACAACAACAATATTCATATGGAACATTAGTTTGTAGGAAATAGTCATTATAATCATTAATCATTAGGGAAATCCACATCAAAATTGTAGTGAGATACTTCTTCACACTCACTAGGATGCCTAGAATAAAAGCCAAATGGTAAGAGTTGGTGAAGATGTAAAAAAATCAGAGCCCTCTTGTACTGCTGGTGATAGTGTAAAATGGCCCAGCCACTTTACACAAGAGGTCTGAGGGAGCCTTGTGCTCCTTCCTTAATGTGAGGACACAGAAAGGGCACCAGACACGAGGAGCAGGTCCTTAGTACTCATTGAATCTACTGGTGCCTTGATCTTGGACCTTCTAGCCTCCAGATCTGTGAGAAATAAATTTTTGTTGTTTTTAAATTACTTCACCTATACTATTTTGTCTTAGCTGGAACTAAGAGTGATAACTAAAGGATATCAGGTTTCTTGTGTGATAAAATTGT
Organism: Pedetes capensis; assembly: GCA_007922755.1. Lineage (NCBI taxonomy): Eukaryota > Metazoa > Chordata > Mammalia > Rodentia > Pedetidae > Pedetes > Pedetes capensis. The sequence goes on along the minus strand of VMDO01005838.1, from coordinate 42,434 downwards.
TCTGAATTTGACTGTGGTGATAGTTACATACATTTTGAATATATAAGAAGCCATTGAATTGTATACTTTAAGTGGGTAAATTTATGGTGTATGAATTATATCTCAGTAACACTCTTAAAGTGGGACCAACAGTAAGTACCCTATAGGCTATTGTAAGTATTGAATATATTAATGAGTTTGAAATTTTGTAAGCAGGGCTTGGGGCAGAGCAAGAGTTCAGATATAAGTATGGCAAAAACTGTTGTATCCACAAGAGGAGCAAGTCAAGAAAAAAGACAGAACACAGAAGAAACAAGGACTTGAAGTTGAAAAGAGCTCAGTCTGCCTTGCTTTTGGACTACTTATATATATTTTAAAAATAAGACATGTGATTTCAGGGTTTTCTGTTTCAAAGCTTTCTGCTTTTTGCAGCTGAAGGCTGCTTGATAACCTTTACTTGATAAACCTTTCTTCTGTAATCTTACATATTCTTTGTCCAGGCATTGAAGCTGTCATGTTCTCTGAATTTTTATGCTTAGAACTTTTGCCATCTTTGGCCATTCTGTATACTAATGTCTGTGTGTTCATTTTTAGTTTGCATGTCATTACTGGCTTAATTCCCCCACATCTGTCAGCTTGTCATGTTGTGGGTGCTTGCATTTGCTGTGATGCTGAAAGCTATACTACCTGTATTTCAGATACCAACAAGGCCACCCATGATGGATGGGTTTCAGCTGAGTTTCCAGACTAAGACAGACTAGGGTGAAGGACCCAGCAGCCCACTCTTGAAACAATTAGCCACTGAAAACCCTATGAACAACAGAGAAGCATTATCAAATATAGTGCTGAAAAATGAGCCTCACCCCTGCCCCTGGCCTGGAAAGCTTTCAAGAAACAACTGGAGAAAACTTACCTCCTTAAAGTAAAGTGGACCTTAATGTTGGCACTAGAGTAAATCCCATGGGACATCCTTTTGTTGATGTGGCACAACTCAAAATCAGAAGAAACACAGTGGCTGCAACATTGGGCTTTAAATGTAAAAGGATTGTATGCATGGCACAGTGTTGAGTAGTTTTTCGTTCTATTGTACATGGGGTTGCTATGATTCAGATCCTGTTCAATGGCACCCAACAACTGGCTTAATTAACATTTGTTTCAGGATATAGGGTATGCTTTAAATTCTGATGTTCTTTATATTGCTGAGCATAGGGTTGAGCTTGCTCATAGTAGGTGGTTAATTATTTGTTAATAAGAGAGAAGATGACGTGATTTTATATTTCTTTGGCCTCATCTAAAATTGGCTAGTTTTCTCTGCTTTTGTCCTGTGTTTTGAATATTTTATGGTTAAGTTTTTCTTTTATAAGTTTAGTAAAACCTAGACTTTCATTTGAATTTTGATTAAACTAGAAATTTGCTTAAAGTGTTACTAAGTACTTGCCCCAGACATTTACCTAGCTGCCAAATGGAGTGAGACTTGCTGTTTTTGTTTCCAATTATCAATGTAGTACATGCTCATTTAAAGAAAACCTTTTTTATATTGCAAGATGTAAAATATTTTTAAAAAGTATAAAATACCAGTAACACTCAATTTCAAAAGAATTTAAATTTGATTTTTGATGTGTATTGCTCCAAATACAGATATTGATATAAGCATAGATGTAGGAGTTTGTGTGTTGGTGCTTACACTTAACTTTTGATTGTGATATTGATAGAGGTATATATGTGTTTGCATGTGTGTGTATTTTTATCCCTGGTATTTACACTTTTAATTGTGAGTTGGGGTTGGAATGGGATGAGATGAAGATGCAGATAAAATAAAATTTTAAAATTATGCTCACTTTTGCTGTTCTTTGGGAATGCACATCAAACTCCTCAGTAGTGCTAGGTAATGAGCAGTTTATTCCTAACTACAAAGTATGTTTTTGACTTCTGGGTACTTACACATGCTTCAAAGAAGGTAATTCTTTGTGAATTATCTGGGTTTTTTTTTTACACATTTAAAATTATTAAGGTATTTTCTCTACTGAGACAGAAGAATTTTTTCCATATTAAGGGAACATCTTTAACCCTTTTATATATTGCAAGAACACTTTAGTTTATTATTTGAATCAATAAACTTACATGTTCATAATATGTGTTATTTTTACTCAGAAATTTAAAATCGTACATGACAGTCTTATTGTGGTTTTCTGGCTTTAACGTCCTGCTAGGTAAATACCTTTTGATACGATTAGTATTAAGTCACTCTGTCATAGCTCATAGATATAATGAATAATCAGTAAAGATAGCTAGGCTTACATGTTGCCTTTTTATTTTAAAGTTTATTAGTTTTGGACCCAGGAACCCAGTTTTCTCAGGAATAATCCTTTTTCATACTTATTTTAAATTTAAATTTTTTATTTTTGGCTGTAAGGGGATGTTGGATCCAGGGGTCTTGCACATGCTAGGCAAATGCTGTACCACTGAACTGTACCCCAAACTCCTTTTTTAAAATTTTGAGATAAGGTCTTGCTGGGTTGCTCAAGATGCCTCTGGCCTTGAGCTCACAATTCTGTCTCTGCTTTCCAAGTTGCCTTGCAGGAATGCTTGCTTTCTTGACTTGTTTTCTTATGTTCTGATACATGATTTCTAATTTTCCTCTCTTCTTTGCATCCCCATCCCTACTCATGTATGTCCATTTTGTTGCTTAGTATTAAATGTGATTGACATGTTAAGAAGGTTGTATAAAATAGTTTTTGAATGAATGAATGAACTTCATGAACCAGTGTTGGTATCACCTCTTCTGGTGTACCTTTTCTGACATCTCTTTCTTTTTAGGTACATATTTGGATTATGTCTTAGAATTCTTAACTTTTACCATTTATATATTTAGGTGTCTGTTCTGACATTTCTTGGTGTGAAATTCTGTTGGAGAAAACTGTAGCACTTGTAGGAAATGAGTTAATATTCAACTGATGGATTAGCAAAGGGAGCTAAAGGAAAGCATAGAGACAGCTGGCACAAATAGCTATTTTCTCTGATTCACTGCTGTTTCATCATTTTAGTAGCAGTATTGGGGGCTTCATACCATCAATAACACATTTAAGTAAAAGTTTAACATTTTATTTTAAAATTGTGGTAAAAAGGATATTTGGACTAGAACACTCTCAATAATAGAATTCAGGCAGGAGTTATTGCTACCTTACTATGACCATGAGTGGACTATATGACCATTTCAGCATAGTTACCTGTCTATAAAATGGAACTGAGAGATTAAAGAAAATAACTATAGTGTAATATGTAGCACATGTTAGGTGCCATCAAGTTGGGCCTGCCTCATAGCAACCCTGTGTACAACAGAACGAAACACTCCCTGACACTGTGCCATGACCAGCACTATGTCAGTGCTTCTCTCCTATTCATAGCATTTCCAATGGCTGATTATTTCAGGAGTGGGATGCTGGGTCCTTATTGCAATTGTATAGCACCCTGAGTTCCCAGGAGGTCTCCCTTCCAAGGACTAACCAGACCTGACCCTGCTTAGCTTCCCAGATCAGACAGGATTGGATGCCAGGGTGGTATGGCGGTAGTCTGTAGTACATAACTGAGAATAAATATTTGCATTTTGTTGCCATCTGGTATAGTTTTGATCTGAAGTGTCCTCCCAAAGGCTCATTGTGTGAAAGGCTTGGTGTCCACCTCCTGGCACTATTGGGAAGGGGTGAAACTTTTAAGAAGTGGGATCTATTGGGAGGAAGTTAGATCATTGAGGGTATGACCTCAAATAGGATTGTGGGACCCTGCCTCTTCCTCTCCCTTCCCTTCCCTTCCCTTCCCCTCCCTTCCTCTCCCCTCCACTCCCCTCCCCTCCCTTCCCCTCCCTTCCCTTCCCTTCCTTTCCCTTCCTTTCCCTTCCCTTTGTTTTCTCTCTTTTCTTTTCTTTTCTTTTCTTTTCTTTTTCTTTCCCTCTCCCCTCCACTCCGCTCCACTCCACTCCACTCCACTCTCCTCTCCTCTTCTTTCCTTTTTCCCCCATACTTGGGTGTTGAACCCAGGGCTTGCACATGTTTTGCAAGTGCTCTACCACTGGGCTGTTCCCCTGACCTATTTTACATTTTTTTATTTTTCAATTTGAGTTACTAAGTTATGCAGGCTGTCTCTGGCCTGGAACTTGTGATCCTCCTGGCGCCATCTCCCCAGTCACTGGGAATATAGGCATGCTCTACTATACCTGGCTTCCTTTCCTCTTTTTCTTTCTAAACTGGCCAAGAGGTGAATGGACCTCCTTAGCTATGTGCTCTTGCCATGATATTCTGGCTCAACACAGGACCAAAACCATGGGCCCATTTGTCATGGACTAAAAACTCCAAAACTGTGAACAAAAATAAAGCCTTCTTTCTCTCTCTCTCTCTCTCTGTGTGTGTGTCTCTGTGTGTGTCTCTGTGTCTCTCTCTCTCTTTCTCTCCCCCCCTCCCCCCCCCTCTTTCTCTCTATCTCTCCTCCCCTCCCATTTTTGTTGGTTTTTTGAGACAAGGTCTTGTTGTTTAGCACAAGGTAGCCTGGAACTCACTATGTACCCCAGGCTGGCCTTAAACTTGTGTTGATGCACCTGCCTCTGCCTTCCTGAGTACTGAGATTATAGGTGCGCACCATGGCACTCAGCTCTTAGTTCTTTTTTTTAAAAAAAATTTTTGACTATTCTAGTTTTCTTACTTTTCTCAGTGATATTAGAATTGGCTTGTCTTTGTCTACCAAAAGTTCTGCAGAGATTTTGATTGCAGTTATCATAAATCTATAGATCATTAGGAGAATCAGTGTCTAAACTATACTGAATCTTTCAGTTCATGAATGTGATATGTTGTTGTTGTTAGGTGCTGTCAAGTCAGTATCCGACTCGTAGCGACCCTCATAGGGTTTTCAATGGCTGACTGTTTCAGGATTGCCTTGGGAGTGGATTGCCAGGCCCTTCTCCCATTTTTGCGGTGCTGGGAATTGAATTCAGGACCTCAGAGACTGCAGCGCAGTGTTCTATCAACTGAGCTAAATCCCAGCCCGAATGTAATATAGTCTTAAAATTTTTTTAAAGTTCTTTATTGACTTCCTTCATCAAGATTTTATAAGTTTCAGTATTCATTTTCTCACATATTTTGTTAGACTTATTTGGGTATATTTTATTGTTTGTGGTACGAGTCTAAATGTTATCATTCACAAGTTTTAGTTTCCATTTGTTCAATGCTTGAAGGCAGAAATTAGATTGACATTTGTATCTTGACCTTGTATGGTAAAACTTTGCTAAACTTACACTAGGAGCTTTTTAAAAAACAGCTTGGAACTTTCTTTGTAGAGAATTGTTTTATCTATAAATACGAGTAGTGTTATTTCTTTTTTCAGTTGTATTCTTTTTTTCTTCCTTTCTTTCCTTCTCCTTCTTCTTTCCATTTTGTCTCCTGTCCCATTCTGTCCTCTCTGTTTCCCTTCACTCATCTGTTTTTCTATCCCTCTTGTGATCTTATTTCCTTGACTAGGATTTCTCATACAGAGAGTAAGAGTGGTGAGAAGAGTTATTCTTTCCTTCTTCCCAGTTTTATGAGGAAAGCATTATCTTTCATTATGAAGTACAATGTCACATATAGGTTATGTGCACTCTCTCTTTCGTGGAATAATGCTCTTTCTTTTGGTAGGTGGCTCAGTTATCAGGAAACTTAAATTTGTTAAATTCTTTCTGTTTGTAGCAGTTGCTAATAGCATGTGACTTTTCTTTTGTGGTTAATATAGTAGATTATATTGGATTGCTGTTTATATGCTGAACTATCCTTGTATTCCTGGGTTAAATCTCATTTGGACATCAGTATAAATACACATGCACACATACATTGCTGAATACATTTTGCTAATATTTTGTTGAGGGCTTTTTTGTCTATATTCATAAGTGATACTGATATGTAGATTCTTTGTACTGTCCTTATCTGATTTTTCTGTGAGAGTACTGTTGATTCTATAACTGAATTGGAAGGTATTTCTGCTCCTCTATTAATAGGAAAAAAATTATGCAGGTTTGCTGTTATTATTTCTTCTTTATTTATTGGATAAAGTCCTCCAATGAAAACACAGGACGAATACTTTTTTTTTCTTTTTTTTTTTTTTGTGAAACATTTCCAATGACCACCTGTATATTCAGTGATTTGCTTGGATTCACAGCATTTATCATATTGTTGTACTCATACCTATGATTTATTACTGATCTGCAAGAGAAAGACTGTCAGGGAGAGGCATTGAAGCTCAGGCTTCCAAAGTTCTCTCCAAGAGTACTAAGTACAAAACTGGGTACGATAGTGCATGACTGTAATCCTAGTAACTTGGGAGATGGCACGAGGATCACCTGTATGAGACCAGAGGCAGCCTGCTTATCTTAACAAGAACCTGACTCAAAATAAAAAATGAAAAATGGGCTGTGAGTGTAGTGCAGTGACAAAGCATTTGCAAAAGTATATGCCAGGCTGTGGGTTCAATCCCCAAGTACCACCAAAAAAAAAAAAAAAAAAAAAAAAAAAAGGAGGAGGAGGAGGAAAGGAAGAGAAAAGAAAAAGAGTTAATAAGTACAAAGAACACATCTCTTCCAGCAATGAATTGACACAACACATGTGCAGTGTGTCTGCATAGAGAAGCCTGCTTAAGACTCAAAGTCAAGAGTTTATTTTATTAAAAAAATTTTTTTTTTTTTTAAATTAAGGGCTGGTCATATAGGCACCTGGAATCTTATGACTAGCCACAACTAGACAAATTTCCAACTCCAAGAAGGAAAGCAAATGTTTATTAAAAAATCAGTACAAATCTTCTAGACAAGGTGGTCCATCAAAGATCAGTGCCAAAAGTGGGCAACATAGCCCTGTCATATGGAGACTTAGAAAGCCAGGTTGCTACATGCCAGCTAAAGGCTACCTCTACAATCCAGTTCTTTTTTTTTTTTTTTTTTTGTGGTACTGGGGGTTGAATGCAGGGTCTCTCGCCTGCATGCTCTGCAAGTGCTGGACCACTGAGCTGCGCCCTCAGCCCATTTTTTTTTTTTTTACTTTTTGAGACAGGGTCTCCCTAAATTACGCAGACTGCCTCTGGTCTCGAACTTGCGATCCTCCCGCCTCCGCCTCCCGAGCCACTGGGATTACAGACTTGCACGGGTACAATCCAGTTCTTTAAACAATAGTATTAGGCTTCCTCTGTCAATTTTACCCAGCAAAACATACAGATAGTCCAGTTTTCTATTTCTACTTCAGTGAGTTTTGGTAGTTTATATATTTTAAGAAAATGTCCTTTTCTTGATATTTGTTAAGTTATATTCATAGGTTTTTGAAACCTATGAATTCCACTGTTTTGAAACCTATAGTATTCCACTGTTATCCTTTTAGCATGTATAGGGTCTATGAGATACCACTTCTTGAACTTCTTATGTAGACTGGCTAGATTATTGTCAGTTTTAATAATCCTTACAGAGAAAGGTTTTTTGTCTTAATTTTTCTCTTTATTTTTCTTTTCAAAAATTTCACTGATTTCTGTTATCTTTCTCTTTGCCTTAGATATACTTCTTTTTAGTTTCTTAAGCAGGAGGCTTAGTTTATTGATTTAATTCCTTTTGTAATATGCACATTTGTATTAGCATTGTCACTGAAGCAGAAAAAACAACCCAAAAAATTTATGGAGGAAAAGGTTTATTGGAAGCACATGGTTAGAAAATCAGTCTATAATGGCAGCAGGACGGGCATTGCGGCAGAGGAAGGGCCTGTATCAGATGACCTCATGACATTGCAGATCAAGAGTCAGAGAGCGACTGGGCTCTAGGGTTCAGGTAAAAACCTCCAAAAGCCTCTCTACAGGGAGCCACTTCTGCAAAGCAAGAATCCCATCTCTCAAAGTTCTATGACTTCCACAAACAGTGCCACCATCTTTGGACTGAACATTAGATCACATGACCTTTGGAGGACATTTTATATTCAAATCATGGCAACATTTAATGCTACATATTTTTCTATTAGCACTGCTTTAGGTGTATCCTGTGAACTTGGTGTGTTATATTTACATTTTCATTTATTTAAAATATTTTTTTTCCAGTACTAGGGGTTGAACCCAGGGCCTTATACTTGCATGCTTTGCAAGTACTCTATCACTGAGCTGTACCTCCAGCCCAGGGTTGGTTTTTTTTGTTTGTTTTTTTTGTTTTTTTTTACTTTTTGAGATAGGGTCTTGCTAAATTACGCAGATTGCCTCTGGTCTCAAACTTGAAATTCTCCTGCCTCTGCCTCCCAAGTCACTGGGATTATAGGTGTGTACCACTGTGCCCGGCTCTATTTAAAATATTTCTTAAATTTCCTTAAGATATCTTTGATCTATGGATTGCTTTAGAAGTATATTTTAAAATTTAAGATTTCCTGCCTGGGTGGTGGTGCATGCTGAGGTAGGAGGATCAATGTGTGTTCAAGGCTAGCTTGGTCTATGTAGTAAGTTCTAGGCCAACCTGGACGATGTAGTGAGACCTTGTCTCACAAAACCAAAAACAAATGAACAACCAAAAATAAAATTTAAGATTTCATGGTTATCTTTCTTTTATTGACTTATTTATTTGTGGTCAGCGAACATATTTTGTAAGGTTTCAGTTTTTTTATATATTTCAATTTGATCTTGAATATGATCTGCTTTGGTCAATTTTCATGAGCATTGGAATGAATATATATTTCGGTATAGTGTAGAATATTCTTTTATATCAGGTTGTTTGATAGTATTGTTTGGTCTTAAATATCTCTTCTATTTTCCTATCAATTATTAATCACTTGAGAAAAGTGTGTTGAACTTGTACTCTCTAAATAAATATGGATTTGTGTTTCACTTCAACCAGTATTTGCTTTATATATTTCAATGCTGTTTAATCCTCATGATTTTTCTTATTTAAAGTCTATTTTGTATGATAATAATTTAGCTACTCCAGGTCTTTTTTTGATTAATGTTTGCATGTCATGTCTTCTTTTGTCCTTTTATTTTTAGCCTATCTATATAACTTTCTCCCACATGTCTCTCAGCTCGCTGTGGGGCTGGCATGTTGCTGTGATGCTGAACACTATGATACCAGTATTTCAGATACCATCAAAGTCACCCATGGTGAACAGGTTTCAGCTGAGCTTCCAGACTAAGACAGACTAGAGAGAAGGACTTGACAGCCCAATCCCCAAACAATTATCCACTGAAAACTCTATGAATAGCAGAGAAGCACTGACAAATATAATGCTGGAAAATGAGTTCCCCAGGTTGGAAGGCATTCTAAAGATGTCTGGGAAACAGTTACTTCCACAAAGTAGAATTGACCTTAATGATGGAAATGGGGTAAAGCCCCTGGGATCTCTAGCCTCCAGTTGCTGATGTGGCTAGACTCAGATTGAGAAGAGACACAGTGAGTGACTGCAACAATAGGCTAAAAAAAAAAAAAATTGTGTGGCACAGTGTCAGGTAGTGTTTCATTCTGTCATATGTAGGGCTACTATGAGTCTGACCTGACGTGGCAGCATTCAACAGCAACAGCAACATGTAACTTTAGTTCTTGTGGGTTAAACCTTTTTGATGCCCCCAGCTATTTAAATCTATTAGCAAGAGGCTTTTCTTCTTGTACCCAAAAATGAAGTTAAAAAAATGTTTTAGGATTAACCAGTAATTGAGGTCATTATTCTGAGTTTTTATTCTAGGATATGATTGTAATTGGTTTGTACCACTGGATGACAGTGCCCAGGAAAGTAAAAGAATCAGAACACTCATGAGAACAGTTACCAGGTTGTCTATACTCAGATTTGGTTATAGGCTGTGGGTAAAACCCTTAAAAGGGGCACACTCCATACCCAGGGTTGCCAATCACAATATGCAATATCTGTTCTCAGAGTTAGAACTGTTTAGGTCACTGACAATTTTCTTACCAGTAAGTGAACTGATGACATAATGGCTATTACCTAGATAATTTGGGGATATAGCTTTTGTATAATACCCAATACTTTTTCTGTTGGTGCTCTGCAATTTCTTTTACATTATTATTAAAATAATCACCTTAGGTCTAACTTATGATAGGAATGAATCCTATATTTGGCAGATATTAAAACCTATGTTTATACTTACATCTCTTCTTTTACTTCTGTACTCCAATACATTCTGTATAGTTTTGTGGAATTACTTTTTCTGGAACATATACACATCTTAAAATATAGTATCAAATATTTCTCTGTTTTTAGGAATATAATTTTAGATTTTCAAATGAGAATTTCAGTACTTATACAACAATTGTTTAGAGAATTATTTTCCTTTGTCTTTACTAGGCTTAGAATCTTTATCAAGGGTGTCTACAAAGTACATTCCCTGTAACGTTCTTTCTTTCTTTTTTTTTTTGTGGTACTGGGGGTTGAACCCAGGGCCTCGCGCTTGCATGCTTTGCAAGTGCTGGACCACTGAGGTGCACCCCCAGCCCATTTTTTTACATTTTGAGAAAGGGTCTTGCTAAGTTACACAGACTGCCTCTGGTCTTGAACTTGCGATCCTCCTGCCTCTGCCTCCTGAGCTGCTAGGATTACAGGCGTGCGCCACTGTGCCCGGCTCGACCTATAACTTTCTTTAGGTCATCTCATCCTTTCAAATAGTTTGGGATGATGAAAAAGTTGTGGATGTGGGTTGTAATGATGATGGCATAACCATTTGAATGTACTTAATGCCACTAAATTGTACCTTAGGAAGGGTTGAAGTAACATTTTATGCTATAATTTTTTTACCATACAAGTGATAAATTCACTTGTATTTTAAATGTTTACAATTCATGAATATATCTTACCAAGACAATGGTATTATTTACAGGCCTAAATTGCCAGATTAACCAAAGGAGACATACTTGGAAAAACATGTGGAATACCTGAAATACTGTATATTTGTAAAGAAAAAAGTGGAGGAAATATTTATATTTTTATTAATTCAAAGTCTACCGATCTTGAAATTGTCTTTTTTTTTTTTTACAAAGTTCTGAATGCTTGTGTTAAAACTAATTTTACTAAAGAAGAATTAGTAGATAATGAAATTGTAGGACTTTTTGTTATTGTAAGGTGCCGTGGAGGCAGTATCTGACTCATAGCGACCCTATGTACAATAGACAAAACACTATTGTCAGTGCTTCTCTGCTGTTCATAGGGTTTTTGATGGCGGATTGGTTTTTGGGAGTGCGTTACTGGGTCTGTCTCCCAAGCCTACAGCACCTGGTGTTCCCAGGCGGTCTCCCATCCAAGTACTAACCAGGCCCGACCCTGCTTAACTTCTGAGATCTGGCGGGATCAGATGCCACAGGGCTACACCTGTAGGCGTAGGACTTTTAGGTCCTTTCATTTAGTAATGGTTGTATTATTTTATGAAGTCAAATTTTAGCTTTGGTATTTGTTTAGTATAGATGTATTACATATATTCCAAAATTTTTAATGCTCAATAATGTAAAGTCGGGGAAATACTGAGAAAGAGGAGGGAATGTATATGAGTTCTATGAATGAAGTTGAAATTAGATTAATGTGAAAGAGAATTGTGGATCTGGGTAAGAAAGAGCTTAACTGAGGAGTAACAGCAAAAGCTAAGGACACAAAAGGGCATGTGAATTAAACTTTAAACAAAATGGGAAAAGTAGTGCAGTAGGCAAGAAATTTAGGCAAAATTAGTGTAGGAAGTGTTAGCTAAGAGGAGTTTTAGCATTACATACAAAGCCCCAATTTTCTTGAGAATGTACTGTGTTATTTTGCTGTTGGTTACTGGACAGCAGGGTGGCCCATACCTATAATCCTAGTGGCTTAGGAATTGGAGGCAGGAGGATTGCAAGTTTGAGGCCAGAGGCAGCCTGCAGAATTTAGTGAGACCTTGTCTCAAGATAAAAATTAGAAAAGGAGTTGGGAGAGCAGCTCAGTGGTAGAGTGCTTGCAAAGTATGTGGGAGGCCCTGGGTTCGGACCCACCCCACCACAAAAATAAAGAAAGAAAAATAAATAAAATGCGTAGGTTACTTTTTTTTGAGAATACTGCATTGTGTAGGATTTAAATTATGAAAGGAAAGCATAAATTTGGAAAAATTACTACAGCCAATTAGAAAAAAATGATGACTTTAAGAATTAGAGATGATTAATGCAAGTATTAAGAGTATAGCTCAGGCATGGTTAGTAGATTTTATTTCTGCATTCAAACTCCATTTGGTTTCTTGGGATGCTTAAGGTGAATTGTGAGAATATATGTGGGAGTTAGCAGGAAGAAGCTCTGATTCCTTAGTAGTGGCTGTTGGGGTGAATTAGGAAGCCTGTGACATTCTTGATTTAAATGGAAGTCAGAAATAAAACAGATATAAGATATTATAATGTGATATGAGACAAATGCAAACAAGAGGATCCATTCTTTGATAGTCTTGGAATTCAGAATGATATTCATGGGAAGGATTTTAGGTATCAATTTGATCTTTAATGGTTATGGGCTTATTTATAATTTCAAAGTTTTGTAACATTTTAGGTGATTTGTCTTTCAACAAGTTTGTCTATTTTATCTCAGTTGCTAAATTTATGGCGTGATGTCATTTCTAATATTACCTTATCCTTATGTTGTATATATCAATGTGCAACCTTTCTATTAATGAGATTCATAATTTGTGGTTTCTCTTAAGTAGTCTAATGAGATTTACGAATTTTATTGATTTTTTTTTTTTTTTTTTTTTTTGCTGTGTTAGGGTTGAACCCAAGGCCTTGTGTTTGCATGCTTTGCTGCACCCCCAGCCCATTTTTTCACTTTTGCTAAATTATGCAGACTGCCCCTGGTCTCAAACTTGCCATCTTCCTGCCTCTGCCTCCCAAGTCGCTGGGATTATAGGTGTGAGTCACTGCGCCTGGCCCTTATTGATCTTTATAAAAAGCCAAATTTATGTTTAGATTTGTATGTTTTTCTGTTGTTTCATTGATTTCCATTTTAGTTTTTATTTCCATTCTTTGACATACCTTATTAAGCTAGGGTAGTGTCTCTTCCACTTTGCATGCATTTTTAAGATATAAAGTTTCTTGTTCATCATTTCCATTTTCTCCTTATTTTAAATCCTTGAATATGTATATATGAGCTATTTTAAAAGCTTTTACAGCTAATTTTATCACTATGTCATTTCCATGTCAGTTACCATTGATTTTCCTCATGTTAATTGGCCTTCTTTTTCTGCTTTTTGCTTGTCTAATAAATTATTATTTGGTGGTTGATAATAATAGCTCATGTTCTTGAGTTTCTGCTTTGTCTCCCTAAAGAGTACTTAAGGAGTAGGACCTGGCAATCCACTCCCAAAATAATCCATCATTGAAAACCCTATGAATAGGAGAGAAGCACTGACAATAGTGCCCTACATGGCACAGTGTCACAGAGTGTTTGTTCTGTTGTACATAGGGTCGCTATGAGTTAGACCTGACTCAGTGGCACCTATGGGGGAAGGATGTGGCAATCCACTCCTAAGGCAATCCTGAAACAACCAGCCATTGAAAACCCTATGAGGGTTGCTATGAGTCAGACTTGACTCGACAGCACCTAACAACAACAACAGTGGCACCTAACAACAACAACAAAGAGTACTGCCCCCATATGTATGTCAGTTTGTCATACTGTGGCAGCTTATGAATAGTACTGAAGAAAGAAGTGGAAGCTGCCTTGAAGCAATTAGTTAAACACAAGGCTCCAGGAATTGATGGAATCGCAATTAAGATGTTTCAACAAACAGATGTAGCACTGGAGGTGCTCACTTGTTTATGCCAAAAGATTTGGAAAACAGCTACCTGACCAACTGACTGGAAGAGATCCATATTTGTGCCTATTACCAAGAAAGGTGATCCAACTGAATGTGGAAACTATTGAATGATATCATTAATATCATACGCAAGCAAAATTTTGCTAAGGATCATTCAAAAGCAACTGCAGCAGTATATAGACAGGGAACTGCCAGAAAATCAAGCTGGATTCAGAAGAGGGGATGGAACCAGGGATATCCCTGCTGATGTCAAATGGATATTAGCCAAAAGCAGGGAATACCAGAAAGATATCTATGTTTTATTGACTGTGCAGAGGCATTTGAGCATGTGGATCATAACAAATTAAGGATAACACTGTGAAGAATGGGAATACCAGAGCACTTAGTTGTATTCATGAGGAATCTGTACATGAATCAGGAGGCAGTTGTTCGAATAGAACAAGGAAACACTGCCTGGTTTAAAGTTGAGAAAGGTGTGTGTGGGAGCTGTGTCCTTTCACCATACCTCTTCAATCTCTATGCTGAGTAAATATTCCAAGAAGCTGGACTTTATGAAGAAGAATGTGGCATCATGACTGGAGGAAGACTCATTAACAACCTGTATTATGCAGATGACACAACTCTACTTGCTGAAAGTGAAGAGATTTGAAACATTTACTGATGAAGATCAAAGAACACAGCCTACAGTATGGATTACACTTCAACATCAAGAGAACAAAAATCCTTAAAACTGGATCAGTAAGCAACTTCATGATAAATGGAGAAAAGATTGAGGTTGTCCAAGATTTTGGTTTACTTGGTTCTATAATCAACATCTATGAAAACAGCAGTTAAGAAATTAAAAGATGCATTGCATTGGGAAAATCTGTTGCAAAAGACCTCTTTGAAGTGTTGAAAATTAAAGATGTCACATTGAAGATGAAGGTGCACCTGACTCATGCCGTGATTTTGTCATTCACATCATATGTTTGTAAAAGCTGGATGTTGAATAAAGGAGATAGGAGAAGAGTTGATGTCTTTGAATTATGGGGCTGGAGATGAATATTGAATATACCATGATCTTCCAAAAGAACAAACAGATCTGTCCTAGAAGATGTACAACCATAGTGCTGCTTGGAAGCAAGGATGGCTAAACTGCATCTTACATATTTTGGACATGTAGTCAGGAGGGATCAATCCCTGGAGAAGGACATTATGTTTGGGAGAGTGGCAGGTCAATGAAAAAAAGAAAAACAGTTAACTAGATGGATCCACATAATGGGTGCAACAGTGGGCTGAAACATTAATAAGATATGTGCTTGAGATATGTGCACAGAATCAGGGAGGGTTTCATTCTGTTGTTGATAGGGTCCCTATTAGTCAGATGCAACTTGATAGCATCTAACAACAAAGAGTACTGCATTTTGTTTTTGCAGACAGTTTGCTTACTTAGACAAGATCGATCTTGTTGGGTTTTTAACTTTTTGGGATGAAATCTAGTGTACCTTTTCCTTTAGAGCTAGGGTAGTCTACTACTTACTGTCATCTCTGTTGAATGCTCCAGATGTTCAATGATTTCTTTGTACTCTGGCTGGTGTGAATGTAACTGTCTCCCAGCCTAGTGTGAGCTGTGAGAATGTTGATATTCTAGCTCCCCTACAGTGGTGTCTTGTGCTGTGAATTTTCACCTTTTGAGTTTTTAAGCCTCACAGGGACAACACCAGAGATTTCTAGAGTTCTCATTTTTGTGAAGTCTCATCTCTTCAGTACCATACTGTACACTTGAACAGCCTCTGTCTTATATGATGCCTAATATTTGACTTCTATGTTACTCTCCCTGTTCTGTTCATAAAGTACCTCCAAACAAGAAAGTCTGGGTAAGCAAAGAATAATCCTGTTGTACAATGTTTGTTGGTCATTATTTGAAACCAGTTGTTGCATCTACTTTATCTAATTTTCTGGTTGTGTACTGCATAAAAGCAAGTCTAGGAAAAGTTATTCTATAGGTTCCACACATGAAACTATCTAGAATGATGTTTAACATGCTGTCTAAATATATATTTAATTGGTTTCTTACTAACTATATGTTTTATTGGTGAATTAGTCTATTTTCCATTAATCTAATGAAATATTTGAATCTGAGTGCTTATGAAGAAAAGAGACTTATTTAGCATACATTTTGGCAGGCTAAAAGTCCATGATCATGAATCCTGACATGTTTGGTCTCTGGTGAGGGCTTAGTGGCAGATGGCATCCATGGTGGAAGTGTATACGAGAGTGATAAATCACAGGCCCAGACAGGAAACTATTAAGTGAGGAAGAACCAGGCTTACAGTTTCATAACCAGCTCCCAAGAACTAACTAGATTCCCTTCAACTTCGTTAAATACTTTTGAGGGCAGCCCTCTGTGACCTGCCCCATTCACTTCCCACTAGGCCCCAAACTACTACCCAGCATTACCATATCAGGAACCAAGCTTCCCACACGTGAACACAGTCAAGCCATATCTGTTTCATTATGGTTGAGTACAGTGAAACCTCCTCCTTTGCATAGACCTTCATGACTAGCACTTGGCTTTATTTTGTAATGTTGCATTTTATCCTCAAAGGTGCATCATCTTTGTTTCATTCTTCTGGGGAAATTTGGCTTACTTGTTTCTAATTATCATATGTTCTTGAATCTAGCCTTTACACTTTCAACAGTTTTAGAGGGCTACAAAATCTGATGCAGATTAGAATAGCATGTAGATTGGATTCAATGTGGAAGGCTATTGACCCAGCCCAACTGCAAATCCAAAATGTGCATGATTCTAACCCATGTATGATTTTGTAGCCCTCTAAAACTGTTGAAAGGGTAGGGGTTGGACTTGAGAATATACGTTGTGTTCTGTTCTCTTTAAATTAGTCCCCTTTTCCTGCTGACCCTTTTCTTCAGTTTCTGTAAACTTTGCCACTTTCTTTGTGATTTTCTGTTTTTTGACCACAGTCCTCTTTTCTCACTGATGATCTCTTACTCTCAGTCTGCTGCCTTTAGGGTTGATTTTATCTATTCCAGTTTCTTAATTTTCGTTCACTCCATTCTGGTACCTGGGACTCTAAATTGATACACACACACACACACACACATATATACATATATACATATATATATATATATATATATATATATATACTTAATATATATATTAAGTTTTATGGTGTAGGTAGGAAACAGTTACTTGTTTATCCTTTTGGTAAAGGAAAGCTTAAAACAATTTTTATAGGTAAAATCACTTCTATCATAGTAGTGCTGTTTTCTATCAGTGTCTCCACCACAAATAATAATGGATTAAAAGCAATATAGATAACATAAAAATTCAGAAAATGACTCATTTTCCTGTGAGTATAAAAGCTAATCAGATGTATAAATTATTACATTTTTTATTTCTAAGAAGCCACTCTTTTTCCCAGTAACATTCAGACTAATATCTATGAACTTGGTTTTCAACAGTAACAGTTGAGCCACCCAGCTATCAAAAGTTAATTTATTCTGAATTTTTATTTATTCTGAAAATGAGGACATATTTATTTATTTATTTATTTATTTATTTTATTTTATCATTATTATTATTTTTTTTTGCGGTACTAGGGGTTGAACCCAGGGCCTGGACCACTGAGCTGCACCCCCAGCCCATTTTGTAGATTTTATTATTTTCTGAGACAAGGGTCTCGCTAAGTTACACTGACTGTCTCTGGTCTTGAACTTGCGATCCTCCTGCCTCTGCCTACCCAGCCGCTGGGATTACAGGCTTGCGCCACCATGCCCGGCTAGGACATATTTATTTAGAAAATCTGATGCATTTGCTTTTTACCAATAATTTGTTAAACTTTCCAGATATTAGAACTATCCATAAGTTTTTATAAGGAGGTAGACTATTTAGTTTAAAAGATACCTTATAAAAATCCTCATATTGGCTCAGGAAAAACTTTCAGAACATATTGTTGTTAGGTGCTGTCGAGTTGGGTCTCATATATATGTATATATACACACACATAAAATATATTTAAATATTCCCTCATTTGTAATTTAAAATGTTTTATACATAATTTCATATAGAACTTTTGATCATCTCTAACATAGGGCTTCTTTCTACGGTTAAGTTTATTAATTTATTTATTTTAACTTTTTTTTAGTAATATTTAATGTACAACTTAATGGGTCTCATTATGGCATTTCCATACATGCATTTCACTGTACATTGCTCATGTTAACTTCTCCCTTGTCTAGAGTTAATTTTAATTCATTTCTTCCTCCTCTCTTTTTCAAGCTACATTAATTTCTGTGTCATTTTCTAAACCTGAAAAAGATTCCCATAGGTATTTTCATGTTAGGGATGTTAGATTAATATTTTGTAAGATGTCTGGTTCATTCAGCTGTTAATTAAGAAGGGTTTTGTATCTTAACCTGGGGGGCATGCTCCTTGCTAGTCCGGCCTGGATGTTTGGATGGGAGGCATGGCCACGCACACAAATAACTAAACACATCTCATTCCGGACCCTCAGGTGAGGGGCGTGGACTCCTGTGGCCCTTGGGAATGCCGTGAGAAGGGAGAAAGGGAAAAGCCCGGGGCACTTTTGCCTTGTGGGGATGGAAAGCAGCTCTTGCCTCTCTCTCTCTGCCCTTATCAGGGCAGAGAGGAACCCAAACAAGTGTTAGCAGCCTAAGTGCTGCAGCTCTATTGCTGCCTCAGGGGCAGCAGTGGCTCTTCTGCCTCCAACGGGACCGAGGCTTTCCTCAGCTTGCTTATAATCCATCTTTCCTTGAGAGTGTCATCTAATCTTCCTGGTCTCAGCGGGCATGAGGAGAGATGCTTCCGTGTTGCTGGTCGAATCCAAAGAGAATCCTTTCCTTGTTGGTAGTCTGCCTGCAATGGAGTGGCAGAGCAGACCGGCAGCAAGCAACCCCTCAGTAGGAAGCTAGCAGCCAGCAGCTCTCAGCATCACCATCAGCAGCAGCTTCACATGCAAAGCAAGCTTTATTTATATAGCCCTTAGGTAACTGCCTCAAGATGACAGTCAGGTGGGGGGTGAGGGATTGGTTACAACCAATTTAGGAGTGACATTTAAATAAAGAGTGAAACCAGATGTCACTCCTTGGGCAATCTGGGGAGATCCTTGATTACCCATCAGGGGGCAAGATGAGGGTTGGATAATTCTCTACATTAGCCAACTATTTCTAGGAGTTTTAAGAATATAGAATTTTAAGTTTCATAAAATTTTAGTTGTTTTTGTATAGTGCTGTTGAGGCAGATTGAACTCATAGCAACTGTGTGTACAACAGAATGAAACACTCCTTGATATTGTGCCATGTCCAGCACTATGTCAGTGCTTCTCTGCTACTCATCGAGTTTTCAATGATTGACTGTTTCCAGAGTGGGTTGCCGAGTCCTTCTCCTATTGTAGAGGAGGAGCCTCCAATTAGCAGAAATCTTTTTGGAAAAGTCACTTAAATGAAGAAAATTATAAATTGGATATAAAGATAGCAGTAATTTGGTACATAAAACTTGTTTACTTTTACAAAGTTTTCAAGCTTAAGAATTTGAAGTTATTCTATAGGACAGTGAATAAATTACATAAAAAAGAAATATTTTAGCCAAAATTTTTCCATTGCAATAATTATTAAATTTGAAAATGAGTACAGTGAAATCCTGGCATTCAACTACAGTCTGTTTTTGAAAGCTGGTCAAGTGCCAGTCAGTATGAGTGTCATACTTTTTCCCCATAAGAAATAAAGTAAATGTATTTATTGGTTCCAGCACCACTCTGAATGACTAATTCAGAACACATATGCCACTTACACATTTAGCCATAAGTTATATTTTAAAATTCAATACTTGCTCCTCTTGGTTTCTTCTTTCCTTCATTTTTAGTACTAGAAAATTTCTTGGGTAATATTGATGACCATATGACATATATATGCATACACACATACATATACACACATACATACATATATGTACACACATATACATGCACACACATACATACATATGTAAAAAAAAGTCCCATAAATCATGAACACAGTACCAGGACAGATTTTTATTATTTGAAATTGATGTGCAAAGTGATGCTTTCCTGTTTACACCTAGTAGTGTCACAGGTAAGTGTGGAGCCTCATGGATTTTAGTAGGGTGGTCAAGTGCTACTGAACCAGAACTCTCTCAGAAATATTGGTTGAGGACTGAAATGGTTGAACACAGAGCAGTTCAAGTGCTGAGGTTCTGTTGTATTTAGTTAGCCTGGTAAAAGAGAAAAATTAGGAACTTGATGCCTAGTTTTAACAGCAATGATGTGGTTCACTAGGTTTAAAATAATTGAACAAAACATCAGTATTCACTCAGAAATATATTTTATCTTAGCTGAATCTACATAGGTAAGTAATATTTAAAAAGAAAACAGGTTTCAAATAGCCTTTTAAAAAGGAATACTGTGTTGTTGTTGTTAGGTGCCGTCGAGTCAGTATCCGACTCATAGCGACTCTTATAGGGTTTTCAATGGCTGACCGTTTCGGGATGGCTTTGGGAGTGGATTGCCAGGTTCTTCTCCCATACTGTGATTGTAGCTGGTTTAAATTTTGATACATATTCAGTATCAAGTGCATTCAAGGGCTGGGGGATTATTTTTTGGATGGTGAGAATTTGAAAATATATCCATTTTAATTTTTATTTATGATTTGTAAATAACAGTATTGATTTTCATAATGTCAAATATTTTGATGATAATTTGTAATTTCAGCTATACAGGTGTAGAAGATTTGATGGAAAGTAAAACATTTCCCTTTGGGGTAGCTTTTTGGTGGCTTTATAGCATAGTGTTTAATTATGTAGGCTTAGAATCATACTGGGATATGGAATGAAGTTTATCCACTTGCTAATTATGTGTCCTTGGAATGGTTATCTTTAGGCTTGAGTTTCCTCATCTGCAAAGTGTGGCAGGTGATTGTATCAACACTAGAATATGGTTGGTAGGATTACATGAGATAATCCATGGAAGTATTTAGTATACCTTCTCAGTTTGGAATCTAATAAGTACTCAGTACATGCCCAATGTTATTTTTGTTGTGGTATTTTAGTGTAGTAGAAAGCATGCTTCATATTTATATCTTATTCTATGTATTACATGCTACAGAAGCAGTATCACCTTTCAGAAACCAAATCCCAGGCTAAACAGAAAACTCAAATCAGTGTAAACTGACTTGTAGTTCTAGGAGAAATAATCAGATTAAAGTCTTTTAGCTTTTTCAGTGATATAGAGCCCCAAGGAGTTAAACACTTGATATTTTAGTGAAAATCATCATTGCAATAGTAATAAGTAAAAGTGATAAAATAAAAATTTTAAAGCTGAAACCAGAGCTGAGTACCACAGTATATACCCATACTTGGGAGGCTGAGATAGGAGGATTGCCGGTTTGAGGCCAGGAGCAGCCTGCACAAATTAGCAAGACCCTGTCTCAAAAATAAAAAGGGGTAGGGTGCAGCTCAGTGTTATATCACTGGCCTACCATGCACAAGGACCGGAGTTTAACCTCTAAGTATGACAAAGCAAACAAGTAAAAAAACCTGAAACCAATAATACTTAAAGTAACTCATTTAAAAAAAAAAAAAAAAAAAGAAGTCATGACTTTTGTATTAACAGGATGCCAAAAATTTGATATATTACTTTTTTAAACCTCAAAATTTACCCTGTCCTATTTTAGAGTGTTTATTAATTCATTGATTTAAATTAAATGCTTTCTTGCTGGATTATATTTTTTCATCATAGTATCACAAGCTCAATAATTCTGTTGGTAAATTGATTATAAATAATTTATTTTTAGAAAGTATATTATATGGAGAGATTTATTGTATGGAATCACATGATATTGGGGGCTGCAGAGTTCTTAGTCTGCAGAACTAACATGGTAGGTAACTAGGAAGGCCAACGGCTGCCCAATCAGGAGCAGGACCTAGTTTCATTGCCTGCAGCCATAGCACTGCAGCTTCCAATCCCATCAGATCTCAGAAGCTAAGCAGGGTCAGGCCTGGCTAGTACTTGGATGGGAGACTGCCTGGGAACACCAGATACTGTAGGCTTGGGAGAAGGACCTGCCGATCCCCTCCCAAAAATCAATCCGCCAATGAAAACCCTATGAATAGCAGAGAAGCACTGACAATAGTGTTTCGCCTGTTGTACATAGGGTTGCTATGAGTTGGATACCGACTCCATGGCACCTAACAACAACAATAATTAGTAAGAGCTGATGTAGTCCAAAGGCTCTCAGGCAAGAGGATTTGCTCTTACTTGAAAGAGGGTCAGCCTTTAGCTGACTGGATTAGTCCCATTCAAACTATAGTAATATGCTTTACTCAGTTTACTGGTATGAATGTTAATTTTATCCCACATCACTGATAGAATTACTCAGAATAATATTTGACCAGGTATCTGGGTACCCTCTGGACCAATCAGGTTGACACAGAAAGTGAAACAACAAAGAAGATAAGCAGAAAATAATAAATTTGTTTTGACTTGACACACTGATTTCACTTGAGGTACAACTGGAAAAATGATGAGTAGGAGAGGTTACACTTTCACAATGTGATAATGTCATGTATTTTCAAGTTGTCAAGTATGATTATGTACTTTGACTATAGTTGTTTGCTGGTGGGTTCTTTGTTTTTGTTTTGTTGCTTTGTTTTCATTTTTCTTCTTCATCCTTCTTATTTTGAAAAGTAAGATACTTGAAGTGCTCAGTCTGCAGATAGACGAAATGTCAAATTAAGAAATAATTAGTGCTGACTTCTTCCATGAACTATTAGCACCCGTGTTGTGGTCCTTTTCTTACTGTTCCCTTTGTCTCTCATTGGCAATGGCATAAAGCTACGAGGAAGTTTTGGGTGTCTTTTCTTTGTGGAAAGCCAGTTGCCGTGATCTGGAAATGCAACATGTTACCAGTCAGTCTTTCTCATGTATAATATTGTATCTTAAGTTCCAAATTTGAAAATAAAAAGGAAAAGGAAACTCAAGTATAGTAGTTTTTTTTTTGGGGGGGAGGACCTAATAATTGAATTTGTATGACTTTTATTTTTTATGAGAAATATTTGGTTTTATGATAACCATTTGTATTTTGAAAGCCAATACCTAGAATTGAGTTAAACATGTTAAGCACAGTTTATGAAGGGATAGCACATACACTTCGCAGGGTTAATGAATCATCACATTAATTACAAATACTGAACATTTCTGAGGAGAATATATTTTTCACAGACTATCTAATATAAATAATTTTCTTAACTATTTTAATTCTGGAAGTTCATCTCCTATAAGGATATTGTTCTACTCTTCATCAACCATGGAATTCTCTTATAAATTTAATTACAATGTGAACCTATTTTTATAATACAGGAGCTTTGGCTTCTTACAAGAACTATGTGGATGGAGAGAAAATGCTGCAATATCCTTGATTCTCAGATTGCTTTAGTTTTAATACAAATTTTCTTTCAATATTTCTTTCTCAGTTAATGAAATAAGCTTGAGTATAAGAGGAAAGTTTTTTTGGTTTGGATTTTTTTTTAAAGTATTATTTCCTTAAGAGATAGGGGTCTCACTATGTTGCCCACCCTATCCCTGAACTGCTGGGTTTATGCAGTCTTCCTACCCAAGCCTTCTGAGTTGCTGGGGATTAGGCACTCATATTCAGCTCAGCTAAGAGGAGAATATATTTGAATTCTTTCATTTTACAAATTATCATTAAAGAGGTGGTTGTTGTGAGGTGCCATTGAGTTGAGTCTGACTTGTAGCAACCTTATGTAAAACAGAATGAAACACTCCCCAACTCTGTGCCACGCCCATGATCTTTTTTTATGTTTAAGCCCATTGTTGCAGACACTGTGTCAACCCATCTAGTTGAGGGTTTTCTTTTTTTGTTGTTGTTGACCCATTACTCTCCCAAACATTATGTCCTTCTCCAGGAATTGGTCCCTCCTGAAACAAGTCCAAAACACCTAAGATGCAGTCTAGCTGTCCTTGCTTCCAAGGAGCACTATGGTTGAACTTTGTCTAGGACAAATCTGTTGGTTCTTTTGACAGTCCATGGTATACCTTATTCAATGTCCAGCTTTCAAACCATCTGGATTCAAACCATGTGGATTGAAAATACCACAGCATGAGTACTTCACTTAACATGAAGTTGCTTACTGACCCAGTTGTAAGGAATTTTGTTTTCTTGGTGTTGAGGTGCAATCCATACTGAAGGCTATGTTCTTTGATCTTCATCAGTAAATGTTTCAAATCCTTTTCAGTTTCAGCAAGCAGAGTTGTGTCATCTGCATTATGCAGGTTGTTTATGAATCTTCCTTCAATTCTGATGCTGCATTCTTCTTTATAAGGTCCAGTTTATCAGATTATTTGCTCAGCATAGAGATTGAAGAGGTATGATGAAAGGATACAGCCCCGACACATACCTTTCTCAACTTTAAACCAGGCAGTATTTCCTTGTTCTGTTTGAATGACTGCCTCCTGGTCCACATACAGATTCCTCACGAGTACAATTAAGGACTCTGGTATTCCCATTCTGTGCAGTGTTATCCATAATTTGTTATGATCCACACAGTCCAAGGCCTTTGCATAGTCGATAAAACATAGACAGACATCTTTGTGGTATTTTTTGCTTTTGACTTATATCTGTCTGACATCAGCAATGATGTCCCTGTTTCCATACCTTCTTTTGAATCTGGCTTGATTTTCTGGCAATTCCCTGTCTATATACTGCTACAGTTGCTTTTGAATGATCTTTAGCAAAATTTTACTTGTGTATAACATTAATGGTATCATTCAGTAGTTTCCACATTTGATTGGATCTTTCTTTGGAATAGTCAGAAATATGGATTTTTTCCAGTCAGTTGGTCAGGTAGCTGTTTTCCAAATTTCTTGGCATATGCAGGTGAGCACCTCTAGTGCTGCATCTATTTGTTGAAACATCTTAATTGCTATTCCATCAATTCCTGGAGCCTTGTGGTTCACCAGTTCCTGCAAGGAATCTCCCACTTTTTCCTTCAGTACTATTGGTTCCTGATTATATGCAGCTTTTTGAAATAGTAGGTCATCCACCAATTCTCTTTGGTAAAATGACTGTGTATTCATTCCATCTTCTACTGATGTTTCCTGCATCATTTGATATTTTCACTGTATAATCCTTCACTATTCGCCTCATGGCTTGAATTTTTTTCTTGAATTCTTTGAGCTTGAGAAAAACAGAGTGTGTTCTTTCTCTTTGTTTTTTTATCTCTACCTCATTGCACTTGTCATTATAATATTTGATTTTGTCTTCTTGGGCTGCCGTTTGAAATCTTCTGTTTAGTTCTGTAACTGTGTCATGTCTTCCTTGTTCTTTAGTTGCTCAGCCTTCAAGGGCAAGTTTTAGAGTCCCTTTTGACATGTAACTTGGTCTTTTCTTTTTTTGCTGTCTTTTTAATAACTTTTTGCTTTCCTCATGAGTGATGTCTTCAGTGTCATGCCACAACTCATCTGGTCTTCGATCATTAGTGTCTAACACATCAAATGTGCTTATGGTGGTCTCTGAACTCAGCTGGGATATACTCAAGGTCATAACCTTAGCTCTAATTTTCTTAAGTTTCATTTTGAACCTGTGTAAGAGCAGTTGATGATCTGATTCACAATCAGCATGTGGTCTTGTTCTGACTTTTGATATTGAGCTTTTCCATCTTCTTTTCACACAAATGTAGTCAATTTAGTTCCTGTATGCTCTGTCTGGTGAATTCCATGTGTATATTCACCCTTTATGTTGGTGGAAAAGTGTATTTGCAATGAAAAGGTAATTAGCCTGACAAAACTCTGTTGTACATTCTCCAGCCTTGTTTGTCACCAAGGCCGCATTTTCCAAGTACTGAGCCTTCTTGGTTTCCAAGTTTTGCATTCCAGTGACCAGTAACTATCAATATATCCTGATTGTATGTTTGATCTATTAAAGATTACAGAAGCTGGTAAAAATCTTCCCTATCTTCATATGTGGTCTTAGTGGTGGGTACATAGATTTGAATAATATTCATATTAACTGGATTTCCTTGTAGGCACATGGATATTATTCTATCATGGGCAACATTGTACTTCAGGATAGATCTTGAGATGTCTTTTTTGATGAGGAATCCAACCCCATTTCTCTTTAATCTCTTATTCCCAGAATCGTAAACCATATGATTATCTGATTCAAAATAGCCCATACCAATCCATTTTAGCTCACTAATGCCTAGAATGTTTATGTTTATGTGCTCCATTTCCCTTTCGACAATTTCTAATTTTCCTAGATTCATACTACATACATTCCACTTTCCAATTATTAATGGATGTTTACAGTTGTTCATTCTCATTTTGAGTTGTGCCCCATCAGCAAATAGAGATCCCTGGGGCTTTACTGTTGCCATCATTAAGGTTGACTCTATTTTGAGGAGGCAACTCTTCCCCAATCATCTTTTGAATGGCTTCCAACCTGGAAGTCTCATTTTCCAGCACTCTATCTGCCAGTGTTTCTCTGCTCTTTGTAGAGTTTTCAGTGGCTAATTGTTTCAGGAGTGGGTTCCCATGTTCTTCTCCCTAGTCTCCCTTAGTCTGGAAGCTCAGCTGAAAACTATCCACCGTGGACCACCCTGCCAGTATCTGTATCTGTAATACTTGTGGCATAGCATTCAGCATCACAGCAACACTCAAGCCCGCACAGTACAGCAAACTGACATGCATGTGATAGTAAGTCTACGTCTGTTGTACCAACACAAACTATCCAGTTATCATGCAGACATAAAGGTTTTTTTTTCTGTACTTTACTGAACATGTTTTATTTTTTGTATTTAAATTATGTGCTGAGTCATAATATATACACAATGGTCTTGGAAAACAATGTAAAATAATTTGTTGTTGTTGTTAGGTGCTGTCTAGTTGGTTTCCAACTCATAGTGACCTTGTGTACAATAGGCAAAACAGTATTGTTAGTGCTTCTCTGCTATTCATAGGGTTTTCAATGGCTGATTGTTTTGAGGGAGTGGGTTGCTGGCTCTTTCTCCCCAGTTTGTAGCACCTGGTATTCCAGGTGGTCTCCCATCCAAGTACTAACCAGGCTCGACCCTGCTTAGCTTCCGAGATCTGACGCCACAGTGGTACGGCTGTTTCTTAGATTTGATATGTGTTGTTAAATCTTGTTGTTGTTGTTGTTGTTGTTGTTGTTGTTGTTGTTAGGTGCCGTCAAGTCGGTATCTGACTCATAGCGACCCTCTGTACAACAGGGGAAACACTATTGTCAGTGCTTCTCTGCTGTTCATAGGGTTTTCAATGGCAGATTGATTTTTTTTGGGGGGAGGGGGTTGCCAGGTCCTTCTCCCAAGCCTACAGCTTCTGGTGTTCCCAGGTGGTCTCCCATCCAGGTACTTACCAGGCCTGACCCTGCTTAGCTTCCGAGATCTGACGGAATCGGATGCCACAGGGCTATGGCTGCAGGCTGTAAAATCTTAATATGTAGGATTATGGAGAGGATGAAATTAGCTAATAAATGGAAGGGGCATACTTTGATATAATCTGTTCAGGAAAAATTTGTGTCTAAAGTGAATATGTGTAGACTTTTTTCCTCGTCATTTTATTATTTAGGGAATGACCTTAGAGGGACGACTTTATGAGCTGGCTGATAAGTGATAAGGAAGAGGAAGATAGAGGAAGAAAAATGTTAAATTCCAACCAGTTAACCTCTTTCCATATGTGAAAGAGATACAAACACTTTCAAGTTTTAATTTTCATAAGTGATAAGAAATTTGTAGAGATCATAGCTTGGATCAATATTGATAATATGCAATATCTATCTGTTTTGAACTGAACTTTGAAAATTGTGGCTTATAAGAAATTCCATAAAATGTAGATTAAATGAGGTAGTTATGTTTGCTTAAATGTTCTTTTGTGCTTGTTAGTTAAGAACATAAAAATCCTTCACAGTATAAGTTATATAAAAAGTTTAATAATAAACTAAACGGGTGGGAAGTTTTCTGTGTTTAGAAAGGTGCATAATTATATTTTTACTAAAATTTATTGCAGTGGAAATGCTAGATACTGTTATAAATAAGAAATGCTGTTTCCTTTATTAATGCTTAATAAAATCTGTTGGTAGACATTTTAAGTTAACGATTGTATTCATGGCCTGTGGTGTCCGATCCTATCAGATCTTGGAAGTTAAGTAGGATTGGGCCTGGTTAGTACTTGTATGGGAGACTGCCTGGGAACACCAGGTGCAGTAAGCTTGGGAGAAGGAGCCTACAACCCACTCCCCCAAAACAATCAGCCATTGAAAACCCTATGAATAACAGAGAAACACTAATAATACTGTTTTACCTGTTGTATGTAGGATTGCTATGAGTCGGACACTGACTTCATGTCAACAACAACAACAATAACAACAGCAACAAAAACAACATTGTATCAGTATTTGTCCTTTTTCAAATTATAATAACACTGAGATTTAATTTTTTGAGATTAATTAGTAGTTAGATTCTATACAGTGTGAAATGTCAGTACTGATTTTTTCACATAGTAAATTCTGTGTGTGTGTGGTAACAGAACCAAAGAGTGAGAAACATTTTTTTCAGCATGTCATAGTTTGTTCTCTCAAGCCTTAAAGAACTGTAGATCCTTTAATAATCCCATTAGAAGAATTTCATGCTATTTCTGGGGAGGAGTTACTTACATATAGGTAATGACAACATCTTTAGATAGACTATACAGTGAAAACAGGAAAGCCTCCTCTGTTCATATCCGTTGGGAACCACCATCATGTTCTTTTTTTCCCTCTAGTTTTGCCAGTTTATGAATACTAAATGGATTTATGGACTGGGATTTAGCTCAGTTGGTAGAGCAGTGCTCTGCAGTCTCTGAGGTCTGGAGTTTGGTTCCCAGCACCACAAAAGTGGGAGAAGTTCATGGCAATCCACTCCCTAGGGAACCCCAAAATAATCAGCCGTTGAAAACCCTATAAGGGTCGCTATGAGTCGGATACAACTCAATGGTACCTAAAAACAACAAAAGGATTTATACAGTATGTGATTGTTTAGTACTGATTTTTTTCACTCAATGAATGCCAAGAATGATGTCAATTAAATTTAATAATATTTACATTTTATATGTCTGCATATTTTTTTCAATCCTGTGGATGAATTCTAACTGAAATGTTACCACCTTTATGCAGTTTTGTTCAAAAGTTTTGATTTTGATATATCATACATCCTAAATTTAATATATTGTATTAAACTCAGATATGTAGACATTTTTAAAGATTTTTTGATGTAGTTTAATTTTCATAAGGATTTCACTCATAGCATTGTGGTTTGTAATTTAATATCATTAGATTAAGATTATATTAATATTTTAAGTTAAGCAATTAAAACTAGGAATTTAGAGGTTCATAGTAATAAGATCTTAGGTATAATTCTAAATTTGATTATATTAGTATATTTACAATAGTTTGTTATACTCTGATTATCATAGTGAATGTGTCTTTGAAGTTAAATTTAAAATATTTGGTAATTTTAGATTCACGTCATTTAAAATTTGCTAGAATTTGATGTAGCATACAACCTAGCTGTAATTTATCTCTTACAAGAGGGTAGGATAAGTTAAGGAGATATATCAAATTAAGAAAAATATGTATTTTTATACATTATTTAAACTATAGAGGCTTCGTGGGGAGATTGATCTGATTAAGAAAAAACTTAAGTGCTATAGGTAATTGGTGTTTTAGTTTTAGGAATCTGACCTGGGCATGTTGGCAAACACCTATATCCTAGTAACTCTGGAAGCTAAGGCAGGAGGACTGACATGAGTTTGAGGCCAACCTGGTCTACATAGTGAGTTCCAGCCCAGCATGGGTTATACATTGACGCCCTATTAAAAGGAAGAAAGAAAGAAAAAACAACACCCTCCACCCAAAAAATAACAAAAATTTTGGTTGTCTGATACTTTTATTGACACTACTAGTTATATATGGGGGCTGGGATTTGGCTCAGTTGGTAGAGCACTGCGCTGCAGTCTCTGAGGTTTCGAGTTCAATTCCCAGCACCGCAAAAATGGGAGAGGGGCCTGGCAATCCACTCCCAAGGCAATCCTGAAACAGTCAGCCATTGAAAACCCTATGAGGGTTGCTATGAGTCGGATACCGACTCGACGGCACCTAACAACAACAACAACAACAACTAGTCATATATGAATTTCATAATTTTTACCTTACTAAAATTTTATAATGTATAATTTTTTGCTTCTGTTTTTACAATTAAGTTTTTTATTTTGGGATAGTAGATTCAAACAGAGTTGCAAGAAATAGTACAGAGAGATTCTTTGTATTCTCTATCAAGTTACCTGCAATGGTAATCACACAAAACTGTAGTACCCTCCCAGTCAGGATATGGATATTGATAAAATCCGTTAATCTTATTCATATTTATGCAGTTATTGGAATGTGTATTTCTATTCATCTTTAATCACATATAGTTCTATGTATCTACTAATTTCATCAGTATATAGAACAGATCCGATACCATAGAATATTCCTTGTGTTGCCCTTTCACAGCCTCAACTAACTTCCTCCCATCTCCTCTACCTCTCTTTCTATCCCTTGGCAACTACTAATCTGTCCTCACAAATAATGTTTTCCTACATATTCAAAAGAGGCCAGATTAGAATAATCCTCTATTTAAAAATAGCTTATACGTTATGATCCATATTTAAATAATTAGGTATTTTCAGTCTTTTACATTAGTAATCATTGGACAAATTTTCTTCTGTCTGTATTTCTTTTCTACTAAAGCTGACTTACTTTCCCCAGATGATGGTATTTTCTTTCCTTAGCTTTGTTGCCTTTAGTTTTTTTAATGCAATCAATCACATAACTTTGCTATTTGGCATAATTTATCTTTTTTCTTTATTTAAGATAATTTTCCCTTGGTTATTTTCACTCTGCCTTAACTACATGGATGGGGAATGTGTGTGGTCACATATTTAAACTTTTTTCCTAAGGTGTTGTAGAAAACTGATTGCTTCTTTCTGAGCTGTTATGTATGTGGGTGGTCACTGACTTCTTGATAGTATAGCTGTGTGCTATGCTTGTTCATTCATACATTATTGTTTAGGATCTCCTTCTGAAATTAATTGCTATTAGTATATTGCCTTTTTAATTTTTTAATTTTTTTGAGTTTCACAGTCTCATTGACATTATTAACATGGGTTTTTATATGTATGTTGTAACTTATGTAAACTTATATGCATTTGAGTAGCTCCTTTTTAGTACCAGCCTTTAAAATAAAGTTCTCTATAGGATATAGATTTCCAGATGAAATTATCTTATTTATTTAGTTTTTTTTTGCAGTACTGGGGGTTGTACCCCGGGCTTCATGCCTGTTTTGCAAGTGCTCTACCATTGAGCTACATCACCAGTCCTTTTTAAATTTCTTATCTTGAGATAGGATCTCACAAAGTTACTCAGGCTATCTCTGGCCTTGAACTCTCAATCCTCCTGCCTCTGCCTTTAGACTGGTTGGGGAGATAGTTATATGTAATGATCCCTAGCTAGGTGAGAATTTAATAAATATTTCAGCAAAATTATAGGGATTTAGTAATAACAACTCTATGTTGAGCAAATAATCTGAGAAGCTGGAATTTATGTAGAAGAATGTGGCATCAGGATTGGAGGAAGATTCATTAACAGTTTGTGATATGCAGATGATACAACTTTGCTTGCTGAAAATGAAGAGGACTTGCAACATTTAATGATGAAGATCAAAGAACACAATATTCAGTATGGAATGTACCTCACTATCAAGACAACAAAAGCCTTGCCTTGCAACTGGGTCAGTAAGCAACTTCATGATAAATGGAGAAAATATTGAAGTTGTCCAAGATTTTGCTTTATTTGGTTCTTTATTTGGTGGTATTGATTAATACCCACAGAGGCAACAGTCAAGAAATCAAAATACTCATTTATTGGGAAAAGCTGTTGCAAAAGATCTCTTAAACTATTGAAAAGTAAAGATATCACATTGAAGATGAAGGTGCATCAGACTCATGTCATGGTATTTCCAGTTGCATTATATGCTTGTGAAAGCTGGACATTGAATAAGGGAGACAGGAAAAGAACTGATACTTTTGAATTATGGTGCTGGAGACAAATATTGAATATACCACAGACTGCCAATAAAACCCCACAGATCTGTTCTAGGATAAGTGCAATCAGAGTGCTCTTTGAAAGCAACGATGGCTGGACTACATCTTAGGTATTTTGGACATGTGGTCAGGAGGGCTCAGTCTCTGGAGAAGGACATGATGTTTGGAGGAGAGGCGGGTCAATGAAAAAAAAAGGAAGACCCTCAATGAAGTAGATTGACCTAGTGTCTGGAACAATGGGCTTAAATACAAAAATGATCATGTGTATGGCCCAAAGTCAGGGAGTGTTTCATTCTGTTGTACCTAAGGAGAAGAGTGTGGCCATCCACTCTTGAAGCAATCCTGAAACAATCAGCTATTAAAAACCCTATGAAGGTCACTATGAGTTGGACCTGACTTGACAGCACCTAACAACAATGAATCATACCCAATTGGGTGGCACCTAACAACAACAACAGTAATAAAAACTATTGTCTATTTTCTTTTTTCAGCATGAAGGGTTGAACACAGGGCTTCCCAGATGGTGGGCAAGTGCTGTAGCACTGAGCTGCACCCACAGCCTCTTTTTAATTGGTTTTTATTTTGAGTTAGGATACTTGCTAAATTGTAGAGGCTTTCTCTTACCTTGAATTTGTGATCCTCCTGCTTCTGCCTCCCAAGTCACTGGGATTACAGGCATGTGCCACAGTACCCAGGTTAAAAAAAAAAGCCATTCCTCTTGATTCTAAATTTGGAGTAATATTTTATTGACTTAGACTAAAAGCTTACGGACATTTGTATTATTCCCAGCTTTTACTTATTTTTCTTAATAATTTGTTTTTACTTATTCTTCGTTGTTCAATAGATTTTCATAGGCTGTGGTTCTACAAGTGAAATCAGTGTTTCAACAGGATTTGGCATTTATAGTTATGATTAAGATTACCAAAAAGTTAATAAATATTCTGTTTATCCTCATATTAACAGTGACTATGAATGTTTGGGGGCTGGGATTTAGCTCAGTTGGTAGAGCGCTGCGCTGCCGTCTCTGAGGTCTCAGTTCAATTCCCAGCACTGCAAAAATGGGAGAAGGGCCTGGCAATCCACTCCCGAGGCAATCCCGGAACAGTCAGCCATTGAAAACCCTATGAGGGTCACTATGAGGCGGACTCAACTCGACGGCACCTAACAACAACAACAATAACAACAATGAATGTTTGTTTCTCCGGTAACTTATCAACACTAATATTTATCTTTGCCAGTGAAGATGGATACCTTATTTAGCTTCTCTTAGTAAAGTTCAACATTAAAAATATTTTGGCATTTTATATTCTCCTGTGAATTACAGACAGTTCATTTTTCTTTTGGCACATTCATCTTTTCATCTTAAAGTTAACTGGCTTTTTGTACATTGATGTTATCAACCGGTTTTTATGATACCTGTTTGCTCTACTCTTCATCAAGCAATTTGTTTTAGGTTCATTTGAGCCCCAGGATGCTTGCTGTAGGGGCCCTGTTTGGACAGACTCTAGGCACATGCAGTGGGGGGTGATAGTCAAACTAAAGAAATACGCTGATTGAGTTTTGTGGCAATGAGAATTGTTTTCTTTTTCTGACTCTCTTTTTTGGAATATTGAGAGGTAGGGCTGTCACTTGTTTGGCTACACTGGTGTATATTTGCTTTTACATTCAGAACTGGTTTCTAATTTTCTTGTGCTGCTTTTGCCAGGTTTTGGTATCAGGGTTTTTTTCACCCTTGGAACACTAATTGGCTTTCTTTGGAAAGAATTTTGTGTAATATTAGAATGTGTGAAGTATCCATTGGGGGAGGGGAAGACATCACACCTAAACAGGAATGAATGGTATTTAAAAGAACATCATCAACACTGGATTCTAAAAGACAGTGTGAGTCATTGCCTGAGAGTTGTGAGAGAAGGTCATTTTTATCTAGTATTCTGGCCTAGCCAAATTATCAGATGTGAAGACAGAAAAAAAGGTATTTTCGTAGATAGTCAAGCATTCAAAAATATGGAGTATGTTCTATATCCCCTTTGAAAGTTTCTTGGGGATTTCAAAAACTTAAGGAAGAAAATTAAGGAAAATGAAGTCATAGAACATAGGGAGTGGTGGGTGCAATGTATATGTCTGTCCATGTGCACACAAACAGGGAAGGCAAGTTTCAGAACTGAGTGTGTGCGAAGAGCATTCTACAGGAAAAGGGGAAACTCCTTGTAACAGAGCAATAATGAGTAACTGAATGGAACAACTTGAAGACATTGAGATACATTTTTCACTTCTCATAAAAAGAGAGAAAGCAATTAAAATACCAGCCCAAAAAATTACATCAGAAATTCAGGAAATAAATGTGAAGCATAGTAACATGAAACATGATTTTATGTGATTGATAGAGTATAAGAAAGTGAATATATTTAATCTTACTATGAAAATATTTGGAGCTAGAGTTTAGCTCAATTGGAAGAGTGCTATTTGTCACACTTTGAGGCCCTGGGTTCAATGCCCACCACCGCAAAAATGGAAGGTGAAACTGGCAGTCCACTCCCGAAACAATCCTGAAACAATCAGTTATTGAAAACACTCTCAATAGTAGAGAAGCACTGACATAGTGCCTAACATGGCACAGTGTTGGGAGTGTTTCTTTCTGTTGTACACAAGGTCACTATGCATTGGACCCAACTCGAGCACTAACAGCAACCACAACAACAACTAGAATATTTCTCTTTTAATTGGCATAGGGATAATTGGATAAGCACAGCACATAATCATAATAATCATAATATTTATTGGTTTTTAGATTCATTCTGTGGTGAAAACATAAATGATGTAGTTGTATTTGAGTAACAGCATGAATATTTTTTATAGTGGTTTTTTTATTGGAAATTTTTAATGTACACCTTAATGTGATTCATTCTGACATGCTTTTCATTGTGATGTTTCCACATATGCATTTTGTTGTACATTATTCATATAGGTTCCCTCTTACCCTCTTGTATGCTTCCCCCCATCCAACCCTCTCATCAGAGACTTCTCTACCATTTACTTGTCTTTTTATGGTAATATTTATCCGTAACAACCTTTACAATATAAAGATAAATATGTAGGTAAACGGAAAAGAATATTGCTATGGTTTAAATATGTCCCCAACGTTTTTCTATTAGAAACTTAATTGCTAATGCTACAGTGTTGAGAGGTGGTACCTTTAAAACCCCCCTTGAAGAATGGGTTAATGTTATCACTGGAAGGGTTCATAATCAAGGGAGTGGTTTTATTATTAAAGCAGTGTAGATGCTTATATGCTCCCTTGTCCCTAGTCTGGTATATTATGTTATAGCAGCACAAAATAAACTGAGTCAGACATGATGGGCAAAAAAAGAGTAGGACCTTCACTACCATTAGCTTACAAGAAGTATTGTAGGCTGTTAAGAAGTTAAAGTTTATTCACATTTACAAAAATATGATATCTCTAACCATGTGTTTGTATTTGCAACTTTTATATTTAGCATTTTCAGTGACAGATTATGTTGGAAGATTTTAGCCCATTACATTTTTTCTTTTTCTTTTTTTTGGTATAAAAAAGGCACCATAATAATATTTTCTATCCAAACTTCCTCATAGAATGGCTAATGAAAGTGAAAGTTATTGGGTATAGGAATTTTGGAAATAATATTTAAAAGCTAGCTCATATGGAAGCTTATCTTACTTTACCCTTGCTTCCTTTTTTCTTCCTTTGAACTTGGGCCTCACAGGCTAGAGCTAAAGCAGCCATCTTGAAACTATGAGAGAACCAAAAGTAATACAGAGAACTGCACCCTGAAATCCTTGAGCCATTTGGGAGACAGAATAACAGTACTCCAAAGACGTTTTTATCCTAACATGACTGGTGTCTGAGGCCAGGAGCCAGACTCTGGCAGTTCTAACATGTCAAGTCTGGCCACTTACTTTGGAGAAAGCAAAGAAAAGTAGTGATGAAAAGATAGAAAAGGAGTTTAATTCAAATAGCTGTTTTGGGAAGATAGAAATCAATCATTTGAGGCCATCTTTGGGGTACTGATATAAGCTTAAAGTTTAAATAGAGGAGGAATTGGGGTGGGAGGGAGAAGTATGCATAAGTAAACAGTCTTGGTCAGATTGTGGTCTTGGTTGATCCTTCTCAGTTCTGGTCCTCTAGGTGGCCCTGGAGAAATCATTATTACTTGAGTGGACAATCTGCTTCCCTTGATATGATTGTTCTTACTTGGGGTTGTCTTATTGTGGGTTGATCTGTCTGTGAACTTGTGCTGTTAGTGGAATTCAAGGTGTCTGAGGGCCTGGGACAATGACTGGAGGGAGACTTTGGGCCTTTTGGGGTGTGTGTAATAGGACATTGTAAACAGAAAGATGCCTCTGTTACTCCTACCTTTGTGCCTTAAGCCTTGAAAGAGGTAAAGCCTTGAACAGTATTACCAGTTTTGGATAGACTCCTTTAGTGATTAACATGTCTACATGCAGAATTCAGCTGGAGTCAGACCCATGTTAAAGGAGATAGACACAAAATGAAAGCAGAGATGCCAGGCTTTTATGCTGCTTTTAGTTACCTTGTGGGCCCAAATGAGGAGTTGGTGCTTTTCCACAAAAGCAATTTCTAATGGTATACTTATCCTTGGAGTTTATGAATATGTTACTGTACATCCCAAAGAGGATTTTGTGGATAAGATTAAATTAATAATCTTGAGATGAGAAGATTATTTTGGATTTTCAGGTTGTCCCAGTGTGGTTACAAAGGTCCTTGTTAGAGGGAGGCTGGAGAGTCAGACTCTGGAAAGGTGTAATGATGGAGGCAGAGTCAGAAAATGAGAGTTGAAGGGGCCACACTGCTGGCTTTGAGGATGGAGAAAGGAGCCATAAACCAGGGATTGCAGATGGTTTTAGAATCTGAATAAGGTAATGGAGCAGAGACCATGTCCAAAAGTCTAGGTGAGACCTGTCAATACCTTGGACTAAGTCAATAGAAGTTAGACTGAAGAAAAGTCTAAAAATATGAGACATGTAAGAAGTAGAATTTATATGACTTGGGAGTGGGTGTTAGTCCAAAGGTTAAGAACAGAATTTTGTCTGTCTACCTTTGTATCTCCCCCTTGGTCATCCTTTGCAGTTACCTTCAACTTTTCTTTCACTCACACCTCACATTTATTTCCCCTGCTACACATTGGCTAAGCCACCACCATTTTTCACTTGGATTAATAAAAAAAAAAAACTTTAAATTCATCTATCCATATTTACTTTTAGTCCTACCTTTCATTTGTACCCTCACTCCTACTCTGTTTTTCATGAGTGAAACTTTAAAAACTCAAATCACATTCCTTTACTCAAATGTTCAAAACTCTCTAAGGGCCTCATGTCACTCAGATAAGAGCCACATGTTTTGTGATGGTCTGTGTCCTCATGCATACGTACATTTTTGATCTTGATTCTCATTACTCTAACTCTCTGTTACAGCCCTCCTTTTTTAGATACATTAGCTGAACTCCTGCCTTAGGTCCTTTATACAGTTTTATTTGGTTGTTGTTAAACCCTTTGGAATATTCTTTCCTTAGGTATCATCTTATTCTGTTACCTCTTTTATGTCTGCTTCAAGGCCATATTATCATTGAAGATTTCACTGATAACCATATTTAAAATAGCAGCTTTTCCCTTCCCTACTCACTGTCCCTACCTTATATTATCTATCTGACATAAATATTTAACTTATATTTTCACTTATTCATGCATATATTATCAGTCTCCCCTATGAAAGTATTCTTTCTGAAGTTAGTCAGTTTTGTTGACTGCTATATTCCCAGCAAATGGTAGAGTCTCAATAAGTATTTATTAAATGATTGACTCTTACATTTTGTGCAGGAAGAAAAGTAACTAAAAATTAATACAATGGAGTACCAATTGTATTTCATGTAAGCATTGTGACCTATATACAAACTTTAGAACTCTTGAGTCTAGTCATAATTGTTGCACTATAATGCCTCTTGTGAAGATAGTTGGAATATAGCTGGACTGTTGAAAAAAAAGGCCATGAATTGAGAGCTACATTAGTACTACTAGCACTATAGGTGCTGCCTTTAACTTGGCCGTAAGACCTTGTACAAGTTGCTTATGTTTTAAAATTTAAAAATTTTGTTTCAATTTATTTGAGACAGGATCTCACTGTATAGCTCAGGCTGTTCTGGAACTGGTTATGTAGCCCAGGATCCACCACCTGTGCTTCCTGATTGCTGGGATTACAGGCGTGTACCACTACACCTGCCATGTTGCTTATTTTTTGGAGCTTCATTTCCTCATTTATGATATGCACATTGTAGGCTGTATATTACTAAGGTTTTTCACAACTTCAGGATTTCATGTTATATAGTTAATAATTTTATTCCAAGACTTAGTAGACTCAAGAATTATAGATGTGGGAAGAAATATTATTCCTATAGTTTAAATTTATAAAATTAGAAACATGGAGTTCTATTTTATGACTAATGTGCCTCAGTAACATGAGCCACACAGCTTGGGGTCTCCAGTTTAGATGGACAGAGAGAAGGATAAAGCATCCTGCTTGAATGGTTATGTACTTTTGAGAAACCTAAAACATTAACTTGATCAAAGGAAAAAGAAAATCTAATAGATTCAATATGTCCTTTGGGCAGATTATAGTAGGAAGATTTTAAAAATCAGAGAGGGAGCTGTACATGGTGGCACCCACCTACAATAACAGCACCTGGGAAGCTGAGGCAGGAGGATCAAAGCAAGTCCAGCCTGGGATACACAGCAAGTTCTAGGACTACAGCCTGGGCTACAAAGTGAGACTCCGCCTCAACTCCCTGAACACCACAAAATAGTCAGAGAATGGGATATTATATAAAACTAGAAACCACCAAATTTTTTTTATTATTGATAAAATTCTATGAGAATGATGAATCTGGCAAGGAATTTAAGGAAGGGGGCTGGGATTTGGCTCAGTGAGTAGAGCACTGCACTGCAGTCTCTGAGGTCCCGAGTTCAATTCCCAGCACCGCAAAAATGGGAGAAGGACCTGGCAATCCACTCCCAAGGCAATCCCGAAATAGTCAGCCATTGAAAACCCTATGAGGGTCGCTATGAGTCGGACACGGTCTCGACGGCACCTAACAACAACAAGCTCCTTTAAAAAGCTGCTGTAGTAATTGGGGAACAAAAAGAATCTGAATCTCTTTTAGTTTGGCAGTGGTGAGAACAGGAAGAGGGGATGGAAGTGAGAAGGGAATAATCACCAACATTTTGTGATTGATTAGATGTGGAGGAATCAAGGAATCAGAGAATTAAGACAAGTTGGGGTTTCAGCCTGGGTTAACTATGGGTAGTTTCTATTAGTTTGTTTGGAATGATAGCAGGACAATGAGATTTTGTATAAACAGTAAGATGCATCAGGATATGAAAATTATTCAGTATAGAAATTTTCAAACCTTCTCCACCCCAAAGTGTTATGTGAAGAGCCAGTATGTAAAGCACTTAAGATTGAAGCTGATCTATTTGAAGCAAAGATGGAGAAGATGTGTGGGTAGGACTGTAGTCAGAAATCACTTCAAGATTATCTCTAAGAGCCCCCAGATTGATGGTGACCTACAAATCAGTGATATTCTGTGCATCTTCTGGGTGACTCTATCTTTCTTGAGTCTTTTTGCCTTACCCATTAGTACACATTTATTGTTTCATACATTTTCTTTTTTAAAGTTCTAGGGAATGATAGAATACAAGAGAGATACATAGTTCTTCCCTATGGAATCTATGGTTTATTATAGAAAGTCACCACTGAAAGAGAGTTAAAAATAAGTCATTAAAAATATAACACATGAAAGTGTTGTGAAGTTCCAGTTGCTTTGAGTTTGTAAGAAGGCACAGCACAGGCTGAGGGGTTGAGCAAAGGAGTGGTCAAGGAGAACTTCCTTGGAAAGTTATAGTTGAGCTCTGAGAGTCAGTGATGGGGGAAGGGGAGATACTTGTTAACTTTTTGGCTTCTACCTCCTTTACATTAATTAGTTTTTCATATTGTCTTCACATTCCACTTTCTGTTCTCAATGCTTTTTTTATGACCATTTACTCTGTACCCTCATGTTCTCTCATGATCTTTTTCACTTGTGTTTTAATTGATTTTGACTGAAACCATTCTCCACATCACAGTACAAGTCTTCCTTTGTGGTGTCTATCATCAATAGTCTTAGCTTTGATTATCTTTACTTCATAGTTTATCAGTATCTGTATATAATGGTATCTTATTGGGTTATGTGTGATAAAGCCTTGTAATTGTTCTTTAGGCGTTTTTACCTATGTCTGTTCATATGGTTTTGGATTTCTCCAATTTATATTTATACTGTAATTTCCTTCTAAATTATGAATATTAGCACCTGAAAATCAATAAATACAACTATCACCTGTACTATATTAATTTGTTCTTAGTGTATTTATTGTCTACAGCCATACCACTCTGGTGTCTATTCTTCTTGGATCCCCGAAGCTAAGTAGGGTCAAGCCTGGTTAGTACTTGGATGGGAGTCCACCTGGGAATAGTGGATGTGGTAGGCTTGGAAGAAGGACCTGGCAGCCCACTCTGAAAAACAACAATCAGCCATTGAAAACTCTATGAGTAGCAGAGAAGCACCGACA
Source organism: Pedetes capensis (assembly GCA_007922755.1). NCBI lineage: Eukaryota > Metazoa > Chordata > Mammalia > Rodentia > Pedetidae > Pedetes > Pedetes capensis. The sequence goes on along the minus strand of VMDO01005838.1, from coordinate 1,830 downwards.
ATAGTGCTGGGCATGGCACAGTGTTGGGTAGTGTTTTGTCTGTTGTACATAGGGTCACCATGAGTTGGACCCTACTCAGTGGCACACAACAAGAAGAAGTATATTAGTAGACTTTTGTACTATTTTTAAATGATAGATTTATATTATTAAGGAATATTTGTTGCCTCTTGTAGGTAAATAAATGACAAAAATATTTCAAAATAGAGATATTGTTTGGTGCAGTAGTGAAATTCTACAAGTTTTTTTGAAGTTAGCTATTAAGAAAGGTTTTTAGATAAGTTTATTTAGGCTGTCTTTCTAAGTGGGACATTTGATGGTTTCATACAAGAGGTCATTGAGTAAAACCAATCTGCGAACTTTGTAAATGCTTTTGAATTAACTGTCAGATAAGTAGTAACATTAAATTTGTGTTGTAGATTTTTACTTTTTAAACTTTTCACTAGACAGAATGGAAGGCCTTTACTGTTTTCCTATTTCCCCTTTTTCTCTTTTTTCTATTCTTTTACAATTATTTTGTTTTTAGTACAAGATGGATCTGAAACATGTTTTTACTTATTTCACAACTATCTTCAATGTTATAATTTTGTTAGAAGTCTCAAGAAGGGTATCATCATTAATTTCTGTTTATCATGTTTTAATATCATGCATGATTTGTTTTAGTTACAATTTCTAATGGTATAAGTCAAAATAAAAATACTGAAATTAATAGCATTGATTTTGACATCAGATTTTGAGATCTTGATTTCTTATTTTGGAAAAAAGTGAAATTTAAAATGAGGTCACCTTAATATTAAAATGGCAAAATATATGCCTTGTAACGTTTTGGGAAGTGCTTGAAGGTCAGTCAAAAGTGGCATTTGAAAACTTTGGAAATTACTGATGTAAATGTTGATTAGTTATGTGTACTATACTACTTTTTAATACGTTAAAATGTTTTGAAAAATTGAATATTTTGTGAACTTAACCACTTATAAATTAAAGCAAAGCAAAACTGTATTTTACAAACTAAGAAAAGGCAGTTTGGTAAAGTTTAAGAACATGAATGTTTTAGTTGGAACGGATGTGAAAGACATTATTTTAAAGGAAAACAAGGTCCACAGCTATCTGTTTGGAAATGTCTTTCAATTACAGTGGTGTCCATAAATGTTGGATTTGAATGAAGGTTTGGCTAGAACTTCTCTCTATCCTATTCTATATTTCCTTTTGAATAAGAAGTAGCATGTGTGAAATACATTTACTATAATCCATCCCATACTGCATAATAAAATTTCTGTGAAGACTGATTATGCACAGTATGAAATTATCCTGATTATGTTTTTTCACTTTCAGCTAGCTAGTATTTTTAAGTTTATACAAATGTTATAGAATGTGTTGATATATTAATTTATTTTTAAAAATGGGAATATGGCATAGCTAGCTCTCATAGATAATTGCATTCCATTGGTGGTGTGACTTCCTATATTTCACCAAATATGAAACATCGTTCATTGAAAAATAAGTAATACTTTTCTAAGTGAACAACAAACTAAGCAATTAGAAACAAATTGCTTGCATTTTTAAGTTGCTGAATGAGATTATTTGCGTTTACCAATTCTTGTATTAAACTCTAGAATTTCTCCCATTTAAAAAAAATGCAGATAAGTTAAAGGATAACTGTTAGTTCATATGAAAAGTAAAACGAGCAATTATGTTATCTATATTATTCACTTAAACTTTTAAATAGTAAAATTTCATTGTTTAGTGCCACTTCAGTGAGGTTTAATGTGTACATTTAATTATTTTATATGAGTTACTGATTATCAGAAAATGTTTTTATGCTTGACTTTAATG